>SEYY01004524.1:0-10913 GCA_009176605.1 Armadillidium nasatum
CAAATACCAGAGTACTATCGATTCATATCAAAGTTGGGGAAATACCGGAAACCTTGTCAAGTTACAGGTTGACATTCCTTGATACACCATGTTTGAAAGTGTGTAAGTCAAAGGAAAGTGAGAAAACAGGTTATGGGAATGTGTTCCAGTCTTTACCAGTTGAATACATGTAAAATTCAGCATAGTGGTTAAGTCTGGGAACAGAAAGCTGGACAGAGAATGAGACTGTGTAGAAGAGCGTGTAGCAGTTGAGGTATGCGACGGAAGAGTTCAGAAGAGTAGTGTCCATTGTAATAAAGGTAGTATAGGGACTATAGACAGAGTACTGCAACATTTCGATGGGCAAACAGATGTCATATTATGTCGGGTAGAGAAATAGAGGAACTGAGTTTTGAGACATTGAAAATGACCATGTTTTTCTGCCCCAATTTGAAACATAAAGATTGGAAGTTTAGTTGCTCCAAGGCCATCATTCTACCATTAATTAACTATCGCTTAGAGGGACGTCTTTCAAATTGAAAGGAGTAATGAAGGGTGGAGTCATCAACATAGGAGTGGATAGGTTATGAAATAATGGAGAGGTCATTAATGAAAAGTTTAAAATAGTTGGGGATAGAACAGATCCCTGAGGAATACTACTATTAATAGATTTAAAGGATGAACGGTGGCCGTCCACAACAGCTATTATAGAACGACTGGAAAGGAAATCAGAGAGGATATATTCTGAATGTGGTAAATCAGCTCTTTTCAATACTGTAGAAGGTTTTCCTCATATTTAAGGATGCAGCGATTAATCGGCCATATGGCCGATTAATCGGTAATCGGCTATTCACATGATTAATCGGCCGATTGCTTAAATCCTTTACCAGAACAAACCAACCTTTACAAGACTATTTTATAACTGCCAAGTTAATCATTAGATAGCTTCGACACAGTAAGAAATAACAATACCAATATAATTCCCAAATTGTTTGTCATTTTGTGCCTGGCTGCTATTATGGCTTTTGCTTTTTTTTTTTTTTTTTTTTTTTTTTTTTTTTTTTTTTTTTTTTTTTTACTTAAGAAATCATTCATAAATTATGAAACATTAGCAAATTACAATTGACTCATTATTAATACAAATACATACATACAAATTGCATAAAAATACTACTAAATTTTGGCAGTTTTCCTTGTTTTCTGTTTATACTGTTGCCTCTTCAATTCATGTTGTCTTCTATCTCAGCTCTCAAGCTCATCAGTATTTAAAGTTCAATACTCTTAAGTTATAATGCAGAAACAAGAGTTTCCCCATTTTCAGGACACAGCCTTTTCCTTGTAGGTTCATAGTACTAAAAAGTCTTTCACTCTCTACAGATGATGGTGGTGCGCTTAGATATTTTGAAGCCAAATTGCTCAGTATTGGTAAAGTCTCCCGTGTCTTTTTCCACCAAAGTAATGGGTCTTCGCTTCTTTGAAGTGTTGGTAGAGTTAAATATTGATCCAGTTCCTTTGCGCATCTGTGAGTAACAGATTTACTCCTCTTGAGTTTGGGTTGCACATCTGTTGTACTTGCAACGTCTAAGTCTGAATTTATTTTCATAGGCTTATTTGACTCAAAATCATCTAAAAGTTTTGAAAGGGAAACAGTTTTACGTACACTTTTATAAGTTTCATTATCTTGATCATCATTAGAAGAGCTGTCTCCTGTTTGACTATCAATAGAATTTATCTCAGATTGATGTTCTACAATATCTATAACCCATTTCTTAATAGTGTCTTCTTTAATGTCATCCTTTTGAAATTTAAATTTAAATTTGGGATCGAGAAAAGTAGCCAAGCACAGAAATTTTTCATTTATGTATGACGCGAATCTTTTTTCAGTTGATGCACTGAATTCTTCAACAGTTGAAATAATTCCACTAAATTCACCAGTAGGTTTGGTAGCTTTTAATAGAAATAATCTGAGAGCTAATATTGTAGGGATTATCATTGATATAGTTGATGTTTGTTACTTTGATTCTTTGCTGATGTCTTCAAATGGACTTAATAACTGGACAACTTTTTCAACAATTGTCCATTGGTAACTTGATAAAGTTGGAATGTCATTGTCAATAGCATACATTATAAGAGCTTTTAGCTGTTCTAAATTTATTTTCAACATATTATATGTTGAATTCCAGCGAGTAGACACATCTTGAATCAGTTTGTTTGTCTAATTTAAGCTGCTCCTGGATTTCAGGTTAATTTGCTAATCGCTAATGAAGAATGATTAAAGTGTGATACTATTTTTCTGCTATTTGCAATTATATTGCTCACAGCCTTTTGCGAAAATATTGAATCATTTACTGAAAGTTGCAATGTGCGTATGAAACATGATAGTGACTGTACACCACACTTCCTCATACCACCAACCATATTTGCAGCGGAATCTCGTAGTACAAGAAAAATTTTGTTGGAGATCTTATACTCATTCAGAACAATGTGTAGTTGTTCACTTATTAATTTCAGCTGTATGTGAACCAGGGAAAGGAACAACTCTAAGCACAGCTCTACATTGTTCAAACTCATCTGAAAGCCAATGGCCTGTCAACACTCAGAAATGGAGCATTATTTGTTGAAGCTGTCCAAATGTCTGTGGTCAAAGAAAGACTGCTAATTTCATCGAGCGATGTCTGAATTTTTGCTTTTACTTTCATAAATATATCCGGGATTATTTTGTCTGTGAAATATTTTCTTGATGGAATTCTGTAATTAGGACAGAAGTTTTGCAATAAGCCTTTGGAATCCAATGTCAGATGTTAAAGAATATGGCTGAATATCAACAGCTATCATGTCTCCTATCAAATAATGTATCTCTTGGGACTTGTGATCGTTAATATTCCAAATTTTACTCTTTACTAAAACTGATCGTATAGTTGGTTGAACTGGAGGCTCATAGTTGCTGCAACCTTGCTTCTGAAGTACTTGGCTGTGACCAATCATATTGCCTTTTCAGCTTATCTGTTTCAGCTTTTGCTTCATCTGATTGAATTTCTTAATGTGGTTCAACATATTTGTCGTTGTATAACTTTTTGCAGATTTGCCACCTCTTGATATGGTGGCTTTACATAATTTAAAAATACATTTACTGTTATCCTTAGGATGAACATCAAAATACTTCCAACAATAACTGGTTGACATACTGCTTTCGTTATAAAGTGTAATTAACATTTAATTATTTATATCTCTATTATAATCGAGATTCTAGAATCTAGAGTTATCTTTAAAATTTTAAATTTTTATTTTTTTAATATCTGAAAAGTAAGCAATAAAAATGATTTACATTAATAATGAAAACATGCATAGTTATTAGTAATAAATAATAATGTTGATAACTGCTTTTTCTCAGTATTAATTTAAATTATTAGGTGTAATTGATGAAAGGCCGATTAATCGGTAATCGGCCACTTGGCTTATCGGTGCACCCCTACTCATATTCCATAATCGAAATACCGAAGAGTGGAGGAACAAGAGTCTGAGAGAACGGAGAGAAGATCACTTGTAGGGCGTTTTTTTACGAAAGCCATACTGGCAATCAAAGCAAAGATTAGAGGATTTTAGATATTTCCAAATCTTCCTCTTAATTATAGGTTCAAAAACCTTAGAAAGAATGGAGGTTGAAGAAATGGAACGGTAGTTGTCCTGAGGGTTGAGAGGGGTTCAGCATTTTTTTTGGAGCACAGGCTGAATGAGAGTATGTTTCCAGCAAGAAGGGAATGTTTGAAGTAGAAAGACAGAAACAAAATAGTTTACCCATTCAGGGTGTAAGTTCAAAAGCACAAGTTTTGAGAACCACAGAAGTTATACAATCAGGACCGTATGCTTTGTTAATGTTAAGCTCAGAATGAGCAGAAATTACGTCTTTGGAAGAAATTACAATTTTAAGCATAAATGAGTTTTAAGGGGTTGAAGGAGGAGTAGTAACTCCGAATTCGTCTGAAGTTGAATTAAAGACAAAAGTTCGAGCGAAAATTTCAATTTCTGAAGAAAGTAAAACTTTATTATTATTATTATTAATTTTTTTTTTTTTTTTTTTTTTTTTCAAAATGCCAGAAAGAGTGAGAGGAAGAAGAACCAGAAAGATTATTGCATTTTGTACTGATAGTTGAGTTTTTGGTGTTACAAAGAATAGATTTTGCACAATTATGGGGTGAAATATAAATTGTATGAGTTTCTGGAGTTTGAAGACAACTGTACTTCCTGAAGTCAGCATCCCTGCTCTGAAAAGGACGAGAACAAACTGTGAGAACCTTCCCACGAGATTAATAATCATTTCACGGGAAATCTAAGGAGTAGCACTGCAAGTCTGACCTGATTGCAAACCGAAATGCCTCAAATGTTTCCTCGCAATAGTTTCCCTTTTTCATTCTTGCAGAAGACTTGAAAAGATAGAAGATGATACAGAGATAAGAAGGTGTTCGGAGGAACCCAGAGGTGGATAAAGTTTAGCAATATAATGAGAAGGATTAGAAGTTAAAAAAAGGTTGAGAATGTTAGGTTCGTCTCTAAGGCGATCAGGGATACGAATAGATATTGCACCAACTGCTCAATTCCATTTTGGATGGGGAATTTGAAGGCATGAGAACTATAAGAAAACCATTGGCTGTGATAAACAGTGAAATCTAATATGGTGATTTCTGAGAAAGGAAAATGAAAGAGAATGTCTTATATACTGGAGTTTAGAAAGTCAAAGAATTTCGTATATTTAATAATAGAATTAAGAGGTAAATAAATAGAAAAATTGAATTTAATCGTAGAATGACAAGAGAGCTTAAGCCAAAAGGTGGAAAATTCGGAAGACTCCAAATTAGAAACTCGAGAGTAAACGAAATCGTTGCAGACATTTGCAGAATAAGAGCCTTTGTCTGAAAATTGAGGATAGAAACAGTAACAACAGATATCAGAATGTTTAAGCACCTGAGTTTCGATCAAGAATAAGAGGTGAGGTCTAGAAGAAGAGAGGTGATGTTCAACAAAGGGGAAATTGGCTTGCGAATGTTGCAGAAATTAATTAATGAAAAAAGAAGAAGAAGAAGACCGTACATCTGAACAAGATGATTGCAAAATCTTAGTGGAACGAACCTCATCACCTGAGGCCACCAAGACCCAAGTGGTGATGCAACAAGGGGTGGATGAAGGGTTATTTCATTGAAGGCTCCCCTCTAGGTTTCTCCAAGGCTACAGTTGTGTATGTCATCTTAAATTATTATAATTTTTTTAAAAAAGATGAGTTGTCTGTAATAGTGTTTATTGAGTGTGAAAGGAGAGCCTTCTTCGTGTAGAAGAATGTTGGGATGAGCGTGAAAAAAAAATATATATATATATATATATATATATATATATATATATATATATATATATATATATATATATATATATATATATATATATATATATATATATATATATATATATATATATATATATATATGCCAGAGAGTGGAGGAACAAAAGTCACAGCCTCTCAGCTTCGGTGATTTCAGTTTACGACATTCGCCGTGGGGTGATCCAGTAACTTTCCCAAATGTGGATTGGTTGCTTGCATGTATTCAAAGATATTCTCTGGAATGCCTGGCAGGCTTGCCAACTTCTGAATGATTCGATAACCATTCTTCAACTTTTATGGATGTCTCATTTTGCTCCGTTTCTCTCTTATTTTGTTAAATCTGAGAGGGATCAGGTTTCCAATGTGAAAGTGATCACTATCGCTTGTTCTAGCCCACCACAGCCTTCGCACTGTAAATGGAGATTTGACCTCGCTGATTAAACCTTGTTCAGTAGAATATGTAGGTGCCCTTCTTTTTCGCAAAGGAGATATTCTCCACACCTGTAAAAGCTTGGTCTTGATGGTCTTGGGGAGATGTGCCTTGGAGAATCACGAAAAGAAGAAACGATATAGGCTTTACATACGACTTATATATCATCCCAATCATATCTTATCTAAGGTTCGTTCTCTGCGAATCAATAGGAGAATCAGGAAGCAATACTTTCGCAATTATGTCTCTTCTGCAATTCTTCTACTTGTTTAAATTCTGTTCACAGGATGTTAAGAAAATCTGTGAACAACATATCGACCCGCCAATCGTTCTCAAACAAGGTATCAGAAACCCTTTGATTTTTTGCCCTTCAGAAGTACCCTGTCTGTCTAAATATTTCAAATAAATGTTGGAATTTTGCCGAGTTCGATCACATGTTGGTATCCCACTCACATCCCTCGTAAAGACAATGCTAACAAAAGCAGCTCTCATGGCAGCTTCTACAAGGAAACCGAGTCGGGCTTACCTTTCGGTGGAGAATACTACGCCATTATCAAGAGGTTTTACCAACTGTTGACAGGGATATTGGGTGGAAGACGTACGAGGAGCCCAACTTTGAAGAGTGAAACCCTTAGTTGGTAAATGGTCCTTCAGGTGCCATATAATAGTTACAAGGTGATCATCTATGCCCTGCTACGCATTGAGCACATTCACCTAACACACAATCACTACATGTTGAGGGAGGTCCCCATGATCTGTGTGTTTTGTCAATCTCTTGTTTTTTCAATTCATTATTTCCTTATCGAACGTTCCGCCCCAAAGACTTCTTGAAACAAGTTCTTTCCTGATTTGTCGACTATTCTCATTGATGACCATTTCTGTCGCACATTTTATCAGAATCTTCAACATTTTGATCAAAATCTGCAATATAAAATTTAATATGCTTTCGTTGACGATTTCTTGCATTTAGTTTATGTGCTGTCCCTGGTGTTGAATTTCCAGCCCGATATTGCAGCATCATCTCTATGCATCGTGAAGGCAAAAAATTATTATTTGTTATTATTATTATTATCATTATTATTTGTTGTTGTTGTTGTTGTTTTTAAAATGATGTTTTATGCTGAATTTTATTTTAAAAGAAATTTGAAATTTAGATACGTAAAAAAAAAAAAAAAAAAAATGTTTTCTAATTTTAGACCATCAAAGGGGTAAATTATAATACCAAATAACTTGTAATTAAAAGCCAAATAAATTGTTCGAGTTTTCACGCTTAAAGTTAAGAATAAAAAAAAAAATTTCTTCTCAATTTTTTGAAAAATTAAAAATTTAGTAAAAAGTGGACGAATAGAAAATGACTTTAAGAAAAGTATTTGATTTTTTATCAACATTCTTATATTTATTTTATTTTGTTTTAATCAGAGTGTTATCATCAACGCTGCTGAAGAAGAAAAAGATTTGAAGTGAAAAGTACTTCAAGAAAGCAAACCTCAGAGGGCAGCAGTGCATCAACAAAGCATTAAAAAGTATCATCTGGAAAACCTGAGTTGCAGATATTGTAATTTTAGTTTTAAAAGCAAAGATGAGTTGAAGACTCATTTAAAAACACACAACAAAAGAAAGTTTAAGTGCGCTCATTGCAGTTATGAATGCAATTTTAAATCAAGATTAAAAAATCATATGCTGACTCACAGCAATATAAAGTTGTATAAATGTTCTGACTGTTCGTTTGAATGTAATCAAGCGAGGAAACTTAAAATCACACTTGTATACACACACAAATGTAAAACTATTTAAATGTTCTGACTGCTCATATGAATGTAATCGGAAAGGACACTTAAAAACACACATACTTACTACACACACTAATGTAAATTTATTTAAATGTTCTTATTGCTCATATGAATCTGATCATAAAGGAAACTTAAAAATACACATGCTTACACACACAAATGTAAAACTATTTAAATGTTCTGACTGTTCCTATGAATGTAATCATAAAAGGAAACTTAAAAAGACACATGCTTACACACACAAATGTAAAACTATTTAAATGTTCTGACTGCTCCTATGAATGTAATCAGAAAGGAAACTTAAAAAGACACATGCTTAAGCATTGAAAAACAAAAGTTGGGTGGTAATTTTAATTTCCTTTTTTCCCGTTATATTTTAATTTTATAAAAAGGCCTACGTTAAACAAAAATTTTTTTATTTCGTTTAAATTTTTTTTTTTTAAATGCAATATTATAGCACTTTCATTTGTTTATGTAGTATTTATCTGTTTATATTAATGTTTTTGTAATTTTTTCTGCCATTTTTATTTTCAACTTTCATAAAAGAAAAAAAGAATATTTTTTTTTAATAGACAAGTCTTCTCAGTGTTCTTCATAAACATAAATCATATTTTAATTTTTAATGTTAGCAAAAGTTTATATTTTCTCTCAATATTTTTGCTTTAATCATCAAATTTAAATTGTTTAATAAATTTCAAATGTTAATGTGTTTATTGTTACATTGTAATATACATAAAATTCTGCAAAAAGATGACATGTTAAAGTATTGCTTCCTCTCAAATAGGACTTAAGAACTACTTAGTTAATATATTTTTAGAAATAAGAAATATATTCGTCTAACACTCAACTCGGTATTTACAATAAAAATTTTGTCTTAAAATGTTGATTATTATTATTATTATTATTTACTTCCCTGATCTGCTTCATATCCCTCTCCGGCATCACTTGGCACATATCCTATCCGAATCTGTCCACTTTCGTTGAGATCGTGTTTTTGCATTCCTGTTGAACTTGAACATTTTATACAAAATCTAATCTTTCCTTCCTTTTCGTCTTCAGTTTTGTTTTGGGATTCCCCCTGTTGTTAGTTTCTAAACACGGTATAGCTGCTCTCCAGAGAGCTGTAGGGGTTCCTGTACATTTACACAGTTTTTGTCCCTTTCCCTCCATTCTCTTTACATATTACCTTAATTCCTGTTTTCCGTTGCGGGACTTTCCCCTGTTTCCCTCCTGAATCCTGGTAACCGATGGACTGCGGTCTCTGTGCATCTCTTGTGCTCATATCGCCCTCCTTTTCTTGAGTTAGGGTACAGTTCAAAAACCTGTTGTTCTCATATTTCTTCTGGCCGATTTTTGTTGGGGACCCAAACTTCAGCTAACCACTGGGAAGCTGTCCCGCACTTGGGGGCACATTCTTGGCCTTTGTATCTTTTCCGTGTGGTGCACCGCTAGTGGGTATTATCTTAGAGACTGGACGAGGAGTTCTGGGAGGCTTTTCCGAGGCTACACCTACTACCCTCCCATTGGGGAGGAGTTTTGGGGAAGGAGGTGTGTTGCTCTGTGCGCATGATGGGCGCAATTTCTGCAGTTACGTTCCTGGGATTTATCTTATTTTCTTTATGCATCATTTGTTTTATCTTATCTGTGTTTTTCTATATTATTGTGTTTATTCTCCGTGTTTCTTTTATGACTAAAAATAAAAATAACGTTGTAAAGAAAAATGGAATTCAACAACAGTCGGGCTTCTTGCCCGATCCCTTCCGGGCACACTCTAACCCGGTATTTAACGGGGCTTTGATGCCCTTGTAGATGAAATTGTTGATGCTTCGTCCAACCCTACAGTCCTCCTTCATGGTCCTGTTCCTACGACTACCCCGTCTGGACCAGTGGAGGCTGTTCTGTCTTCTCAGGAACGCCCCCTCCATCCCGTCGCTCGTCTGTCAGTTCGAGCCCTTGCACCCCGGGGGTCTCATTTCCCCTCGTCTCCCAACACTAGCTCCTTCAGTCGTTTTCTTGGATCCCCCTCCAGGGGTTCCTTGTCATCACTCATACCCGCTTTATTTTAATTTACATTCGACAACGTCGCGTCCTCTGTCTGTGATCACCCAGCTCACCCTTAGATATAAGATTTTTTAAACTTAATCCCGTTGGCTTACATTTTTTTGAATGTTCAGTTTTTTTGACTGTAAAGTTTCGAATAACAAGAAAGTTTTTCTTGATTTTCCAAATTTTCAATTAATTAATTACAAATTAACCATTAATTACATTTTTTGGCTTATATTCTATATCTCTGTAACTACAGATCCGATTTTGGTCAAATTAGAACAGTTAACTCTTTCTATATCATAGATGAACTTATTCTTAATTGTTCATTTATTTAATTAATTAATTAATTAAATTGTGTAATTTTTTATTAAAATTACGTAACATTTTGTCACGTCACTTAACGCCTATTTTGTTTCCAGAACATTGATATGTTGCTTTCCACTAAAAGTGATTTTTTTGAAATGCACAAAACTGCTTTTCCATTTTTTTATTCGCCATTTCCTTCATACCATTTGGTTTATCTTAAATAATTTATTTTTATTTTAATCTCTAATTTAATCCATTAGTAACATAGTAAGATGGTAACCGAGGTACAAATATATATATATATATATATATATATATATATATATATATATATATATATATATATATATATATATATATATATATATATATATAATATATATATATATATGGCGCGTCCCGTAGCTCAGTTTGCAGAGCGCTCGCTTAACACGCGAGAGGACCGAGGTTCGAGGCTCGGTCGGGACGTGGGAATTTGAGTCATTCCCATACGCTCGGCTCACTCAGCCGTTAATGAGTACACTAGTGAAATGCTTGTCACTAGTGGGTAATAAATCCGGCATCCGCGATAGGTCTGGCCAACCAGCGGTGTAGCCGTTAGGCCCTTGCTACCCTGTGGCCTTCCTCGAAGGCTTCCAACTGACAGGACTTGTCCTACCTGAGGGTTGGTGATTATTATTATTTTATATATATATATATATATATATATATATATATATATATATATATATATATATATATATATATATATATATATATATATATATATATATATATATATTATATATATTGTAGTGTTACTCAGGTTCTGTTCTATCTCCTACTTTTGATCACACATCCTCAGCTTCTCTTCTAACTCTGTTCATTCTCTCAACTCTCCATTCTACGCATTTCAAATCTGCTCCCTCTTTTGCTTCTAGAGTTGCTTCTCGTCTTCAACTTTAAGATTCCAATCTTGCCAATATGAATGGGATTTCCCGGTTTGGGCACCGCA
>SEYY01004526.1:2500-5000 GCA_009176605.1 Armadillidium nasatum
TATATATATATATATATATATATATATATATATATATATATATATATATATATATATATATATATATATATATATATATATATATATATGTCATAAACAAATATCACAATAGAAATATTAAAATATTGGACGATAAATTCAAAAGAAATATTTACATTCAATATTATTTTCGGAGAATATTCTTTAATAAATAAATTAAATTACATTAAAAGAAATTAAAATTATTAAAAAAAAATTCTTTTGAAGTTATTTTGTTTTCGAGTTAAATTAAAAATGGGAATTGTTAATAAATTTTATTGATATTATTAGAATGAGTAATTTAATTTTTAATTGGAAAGAGAACATCAAAAACAGCTTTAACAAAACGAAATAATAAAAACGAAAGGTTGTAATTAAATATTTTTAATTTTAAAAAATTTAATAATAATAATAAAATAATAATAAAGAAATGATAATAATAAACGTAATAAAAATAGTAGTAGTGAACAAAAATCGAAAATTTTTATTCATTTAAATAGATAAATTTACAATCATGTACAAAATAAGAATACATAATTATGAAGGAGGTTGAGTTTCCATCTACGTAAAAAAATTTTTTTGGAACAAAGTAAAAATAATCACATCAATTGAAAATGATATTATCGAAGCACCTGCTATTCAAATTAACACAATTTAACACAATACATATAAAACAAATTATAGCTGGAATCCACAGACCATCAAACTCTTCAAGAATTGATTTTATACACCCACTGAATTCAAATGTTTTGATTGTTGGAGACTTTAATATAGATATGCTGAACAGAAATCCCTCATTTGACATTAGGAGCCCCCACTCTACAAAACTTTGATATCACAAGGATTTATAAATTATTTAACACAGTCAACTAGACCTAACAACATTGAAAACGGAAATCACACACTATTAGATTATATTTGGGGAAATTTAAATTGTAATATGAAATCTTTTATCATCCAGACTAATCTCACCGATAATTTTTCTTGCCTTGTACAATGGAACGTAAACAAAACCAGTAACCTAACAGCAATAAAATACAGGGTAGAAAATGAAACAAGGAATAGAATATTTATAGATAAAGTAAAAGAAATTGACTTTTCTTCTGTATACATTGAACAAATAGACATAGATTCAAGATTCAGCACTTTTATCAATCAAATATACAGGTGTTTTCATGAGACCTTTCAAATTAAAACCAAGCAGTTAGGATGTAAAAGAATCCAAAATCCATGGTTAACATTAGGATTATTAAAATAAATAGATCAAAAACACAAACTCTACCGTAATAACAAACGAGGAATCATTCCTCTTCAGTTATGCAACAATTATAGCAACCAATTAAAAGCACTATTAAAACAGGCGAAAAGAAAATACTACCCTGATAAATTTTGCGAGGTAAACAATAATTCGAAAGCGACATGTAGCCTCATAAACAATATAATCAATAAAACAAAGAACATACCCAAATTATAAACCAACTATCAATAAATGGTGAAGTCTCGACAGACCAAAAGAAAATCGCAGATTTACTTAATAGTTATTTTATCAACATTGGAAACTACATTTTAACAAATACACCAACAAGCCAAACAAACTTTGAAACATTTTTACCCAAATGCAACTCACAATTCTCATTTGAAAATATTACTCCACTTGATATCCAAAATATAATTGGCTGCTTAAAAAATAAAAAAAATGTGATATCTTGAGCGTCCCAAACCACAAATACAAGCTCGTCGCAGACATCATTTCCACCCAACTAGCTAACATATTCAATACTTCAATTCTTTCAGGTATTTTTCACTCTACCCTTCAATAAAATCATATGCGCGCATATGTACTGAACTATTATCTATATCTAATTAATATTATTCCGTTCATTTTCTATTTGTAAGCATTTTGGCCGGACCTATATTAAGTTGCTTCACCAAATTATATATATATATATATATATATATATATATATATATATATATATATATATATATATATATATATATATATATATATATATATATATATATATATATATATATATATATATATATATATATATATATATATATATATATATATATATATATATATTATATTATATTATTATTTATATATTTTTTAATTTCTTTAAATAAAAGCTTATCAGAGTAATAAAGGGTATGTATGAAGTAACTAAGAGCGCAGTTAGAACGTCATATGGTGTGGGAGACTGGTTTGATGTGACAGCTGGGGTTAGACAGGGAGGAGTGCTATCGCCGCTGCTTTTCATAATATTTATGGATAGATGCATAAGAGAAGTGGGTCTCGAGGAGGAGGTGGGTCTGTTGATGGTGTATGCTGATGACATAGCGGTAGTGTCAAAGGACATGGTATCTTTGCAGGAAGCCATAAATAGGTGGTTCGATGTTCTACAACTAGAAGGAATGAAAATAAATAAGGAAAAGACTGAGGTGATGAAAATCTCGAGAGTACAGGATGGTACTG
>SEYY01004526.1:12500-17500 GCA_009176605.1 Armadillidium nasatum
AACTTAGAAGCCTCACAAGAATAAAATTTAAAAATTGCCATTATTTAATCAGTATATTAGAGTTATGTTCGAATTTTTCCACTATTCAATGAATTTTAATTAGGTTATGAGAAAATTAAAACCCAAAAAATGAAAATAAAAAAAATGATGAAATATATTCATTTCTTTTTTCATAACTAATGATGAAATATATTCGTTCCTTTTTTCATTGGGTGCCAAAACTGGAAATTTAAATGAGGCTATTTATAGTTCACGAAACCATTGATCCAATTTAACTGCTATTTGTTTCGATTAAAGCATATTTTTAATGTTTCTTATACTTATTTAATGTAACTGAAAACCAGAATCGTATATTTTACTAAATTAAATAAAAATACTTGTTAATTTAACTTTTCATTCAAATTTACAAATAATGTAATTAATGTGACGTCCGTTGTTCAAAAATTTGTGTGCCATTGTAACCCTGGTGTAGAGCATTTTAAAGAATAAAATAAATAAAAATTTTCTTTGTGTAAAATTTGTTCTAAAATTAATTTTAAAATTTTCTTTATTTAATATGTAAAAAGTGATGAAAAATTATATATAAAAATTGCTGATATTTCTTGAGAAAGTCCTTTTTTTTTTTTTTTTTTTAATTTAAAAAGCTCATATCTCACGGGCATTGCCCTATTCGAGGAGAGGAACTTTTCTAGGTACTATATACCTAGGATCCCCAAGTGGGATCGAACCGACGTCCTCTAGCACGTGAGTCAATCACCCTATCGTTTAAGCCATAGGGTGTTCTCCTTAAAATGATTATTGTCTGTGCACAAATTATTTAATAGAATATCCTCATGTAATTAAACACGCAAATTCCAAATTACTTTTTACTCTTAAATTTCAATAAATGCCTTATATTAATATATTTATAGAAGATGGAAATTTGGAATAAGGTACAAAAACTTAGAAACAGTTTTCATGGCAATCTTCCTTTCTTCCTGACTGTTTCAACCTGACTGTCACTAAATTGGTTGCACCACTATCTCTAATATTTTATAGTCTTTGACATTGAGGGCAATTTTAAATTACAAATTTTATTTAAAAAAATAACCCTAAGAAAGCTTATTTTACTTCATTTATTATCCTGAAGAATATTTAAAAATAATAAATTTCCAACTCAAAGAAAGATAATAGGTTAAGAAAAATGATTAATATCATCAATATGGGACGATTTTAACTGAAAAAATTTCCACTTGATTTATTTTAAAATAACCTAAAAAGATACTACAGAATTTGTAAGTACACAAATTAACGAAAATCAAGTTTATTCCTCTCATCCTAAACTCCTACAAGCAAGCAAGATATAGGACACACAAATTATAGAAACAAAGTAAAATACTCAAGTAAAATACAAATGTTTCATCTTTCCGCAGAGAAAATGCTGACATTTTATAAATAAATTCCAGAGGACTTTCTAACCTGAACTTTTTAGCTCTCGGAAAGTTTCAGCTCTAATGCATATCTACCATTTTTGGTAGAGAACTGTAATTTTATAAGATCTTGTACTCGTTTTTAAATCTTAAGATGTTTAAATGAAAGCTTTGTTTAAAAAGATCAAGTTTTCAATAATTTTCCATGAAAATGAAGATCGGAAAAAACTTACTGATACAATTCAATAAAATCGAATACTATTCCTAGTACCATCGTTAATTGTAAATAAAAGTATTCGTTATAAAGAAGAATGAGTTTGGAAATAAGGCGAAGAATTTAAAATTAAATTGATTAAAAAAAAATTATGTACACATCATACAAACTTACACACACACACACACATCTGAATGCATGTATGTTAAAAGAGTGAATCCTGTTACTCTTTTCTTCGATCAGAACATGGATCTTTTTCTTATTGATCTTTAGATCAGTGTTGTAATCATTTGCCTAACAAATCTTCATTACATCTTTAAGATATTTGCATATTGGCCCATTACCCTTAATTTAAGCGAAAATTTACATTGAACAAATATTTCTGAAGTAAAATTTTATTACACAAAATTAACATTTTTTAAAATTTTAAATATGCATCTTTTTGCATGATTTTTATCTCTTAAGACAAAATCTTAGAAATTAATCATCATTTGAAAAAGTTTTGAGACTTTCCGACAAGTCACTGTCAAATTTGAGTAAGTACTTTAATTGATATATTTATAGAAGAAGATAGAATTTTGGAATACAGTTCAAAAGCTTGGAGAGAATTTCCATGGCAATCTTCCTTTTCTGACTATTTCAACTTGATCGGTTGCAATCCTCTATCTCTAAAATTTTATATTCTTTGACAATATTTATATGAATAATTAAATGAGAATAAATGTATTCTTGGATTCCGTGTTTTAATACTCAAGGGGAGACATTTTTAAAAGCAAAATTGGGTAAATTACTATATTTAACCTTATTTTCGAGTTATACTGGACTATTTTAGAAATTATTAAACACTGAGTTATTTTATATATATATATATATATATATATATATATATATATATATATATATATATATATATATATATATATATATATATATATATATATATATATATATATATATATATATATATATATACTCTCATATGAGAGCGAATCATTAAGGAAAATTATAAAGAAAATTAGCAGAAAAAGAATAATGAAATACATTTGAGAAATATAGAACAGAAACAGGATAATTATTAGCGCTCATCATAAAAGCAACAACAGATGAATCACCAAGAGAAATTAGAACGTAGAGAGAGAGAGAGAGAGAGAGAGAGAGAGAGAGAGAGAGAGAGAGAGAGAGAGAGAGAGAGAGAGAGAGAGAGAGAGAGAGAGAGAGAGAGAGAGAGAGAGAGAGAGAAGAGAGAGAGAGAGAAAGAGAAAGAGAAAGAGAAAGAGAAAGAGAAAGAGAAAGAGAAAGAGAAAGAGAAGAGAGAGAGAGAGAGAGAGAGAGAGAGAGAGAGAGAGAGAGAGAGAGAGAGAGAGAGAGAGAGAGAGAGAGAGAGAGAGAGAGAGAGAGAGAGAGAGAGAGAGAGAGAGAGAGAGAGAGAGAGAGAGAGAGAGAGAGAGAGAGAGAGAGAGAGAGAGAGAGAGAGAGAGAGAGAGAGAGAGAGAGAGAGAGAGAGAGAGAGAGAGAGAGAGAGAGAGAGAGAGAGAGAGAGAGAGAGAGTTTATGACTTGCTTTTGAAAATGATTTTCTCAGTTTATGAACGAGGTTTCCTAATTATTTGTTCAAATATTGCTTCTATTATTAGAGTGGATAATATTGACAGGCCTTTGGAAGGAAGTTTATTAGCACGTCAATAAGAGTTTATCAAGGAATGATCATTTCTTAGATTTAACCTTATATATATATATATATATATATATATATATATATATATATATATATATATATATATATATATATATATATATATATATATATATATATATATATATATATATATATATATATATATATATATATATATATATATATATATATATATATATATATATATATATATATATATATATATAGAATATCTACAACATCAGGATAGAGAACGTCCAAAGGTGAGAGGAAAAGATACGGGTACTGAAAGGTAAATTCGGATCAGAGAGAAAAGCAAATAAATATAGACCAGACTTAAAGTGACAAAAGTAAATCTTTGGAAATATTTAGTGAGGGAAGATTACAAGCAGAAGAGGAAAGCGATGGTGGCTGCTCAAGATGGACTGATAAGAATTAAATGTAGTAGGAGACATTTAGAACAGAAAAAAATAGTGGACCACACGCAGAATCTTCCATAAACGTAAACGGTGTCTCACTCCTAAACCGAATCACATACACTAAAAGTCACAACATAATTTGTAAGATGATACATTATGCCTAAAATACAATTAATATAAATAAAATAGTTTCAATCCAATTGAAATACAACCGTCCAGAAATAGAAGAAAACGATCAAACAATTATTTAGCAACACACAATAAACCAGACATTGTGGTGAATGATAAATTGGAATAAAAATCTTATATCAAAGAGGATGAAGTCTTTTTGACAACAATATGGCTGCGTATGAAAGAGTAAATTACCAACTGCTGAGCCAAGAAGTGAGAAGGTTGTGAAATATAAAGTGTGAGTGATGTGAACAATGAAAAAAAATCCTTAATGAATATTCAAAAAGACTGTCAGGGAAAGTATATAATAACTTTAGAACCAATTACAGCAGTTTTAAAAAGGAGAAAAGAAATGTTAAGATTGGTTTTAGGATATGGATGAGGATATATATATATATATATATATATATATATATATATATATATATATATATATATATATATATATATATATATATATATATATATATATATATTTCATCTGGTGGGCAATGGCCGAAGGACTACAATTTTCACCACAGTTGGTAAATAACGGAACCAGCTCGTTAACGGCCTACTTGTCCAAATACAAGGCGTTTGAAATTGTGAGTACTGAGGCATAGAGAGTAGAGTTGAACGAGGGACGGAGCAAACTCTCCCTTAAAACTCGGGAAGGAATGCCATCCGGGCCGCTTGCCTTCCTTTCGTTCATAGATTTCAGAAGCCCATGCACCCGATCAAATGTAATCACAGGTAAAGGCATGGGACCTCTGAGAGGAGAAGAAGTAGGAGGAGGATTGCCCGAGTCGTCCAGGGTTGAATTAGAGGAGAATAGGAGGCCGAATAGATTAGCCTTTTCAGTTGGAGTGTTAGCAACAGAACCGTCAGAGCGAATAAGAGGAGGAAAGGAAGATTTACAGAAGGTGTTAGAGATATTTTTTGCAAGAGGCAAGAAAGATTTTTCAGTTGGAGAGTTTAGAAGCTCAGCACACCTACGTTTTGTGAAAGTCTGCTTAGCTCGTCGAAGAATATCCCTGCAACGATTCCGAGCAGAATGAAAATTAGCAAGAGTGATAGGAGAAGGAGAGTTTTTCCACGCTCGATAGGCGATGTCTCTAGCCTGAATGACAAGAG
>SEYY01004526.1:22500-29531 GCA_009176605.1 Armadillidium nasatum
TTAATCTTATTTTAAGAATTTCTTTATTTCTTTTCTATAAAACAGTTTCCTAGTACGTCATAAACTAACATTTTTCAATTTATATTCGAGATTCTTATATAATATTTCTATCATAGTTTGTGCTTCGTAGTTGATACTTATTTTTAAATGAAGAATGATTGAACATAATGTAAATAAGAGATAATATATGAATTAAAACTTATGCATATGTGTAGTGTTGCTATACACTTCGAAAGTTGTCTTAACGAATCTTTGGGACAAGTGTCAAAAATATGACAACAAATTTTTTTTATCTATTTTCTTATTAGAAAATAAATTGGTGAAGAGACTTTCCTATGTTTAACTTGTCTTTTCTCTATGAAAATTTTATTGTGACATTTTTGCCACTTGTTCCAACGATTCGTTAGGACAATTTTTTGCAATGTACTTAAGAAATAAGAATCAGGGTTTCGGAGAGCACCATATTCTTCCTCGCCACAACATCGAACCTGGAAGTCGTGTCGTGCAACTCAAGTCGCTCAACTGACCAAAATGTATCCCAATTATCAATAGGTTAACACTACCCAAAAATACTTTTCTACTAAACAATATAATTGTGTGTATTTACAGTTAACACAAAATAATTTAATAAAAATAATGATGAAAAACACTGTAGAGATACTTTAATAATATTTTAAATATGGTTTTAATAAAAGGTTTGCTGAAAAAAAATGAATATTTTTTTGATGATTTGGAAAAAGGTACACATACAAAAAATATTTTCCAATAAAAAAAATGAATTTATGAAATATTAAAAATCAGAAAATTTTGAAATAAATGACTGAAGAAATATTTCATCAGAATTCTACGTAAATGTTGCTTTACGATAAACAATTTCCAGTTTTCCGATTGATCAAATTTGGTAAATAAAATCTATTGTGCTATTTTTCTATTCACTATTTTGGTGTCGAATACCAGAGAAGTATAAAGGAAAGCTAATAATAATAATAATAATAATAATAAAATAATAATAATAATGATAAAATTAACAATAATAAAATTAATGACAATAATAATAAATAATAATAATAAATAATAATAATAATAAAATTAATAATAAATAATATTAATATTTTTATTTACCACCCATCAACCCTTTCTCAAAAAAGAATTATTTTCTCAGGATTTTTGAAACATTTTCCTTTTAACGATATTCTCTTTCTATGATTAGAATACAGAATTTTTTCAGTTATTTTATTTTACCTGAAATCAAAACACATTTCACAACAAGAATTTTTAATTTTTGATTTTGATTAATGTTTGGAGCAAGCTCGCTCGCCTTGTCGAAGGAATGAAAATTGCTAAGAAATCTAAGGTATTTGCTTCCAAAATGTCAATTAAAATGTTTAAGATGTTTCTGTGAGATATAAAAATTATCACTCATTGAACTTGATAACATCCACCTACTGTATGCAGCCAGTTTAATTTCACATTACTTTATTTTTACAATGGATAATAAATTCTCAAAATTATTTCTTTTAGTTTTTACTTTATATATATATATATATATATATATATATATATATATATATATATATATATATATATATATATATATATATATATATATATATATATATATATATATATCCGACAAGTCAGCAAATATTACTTAAATCTAATCTTCCCTTCGTTAGTATCTTCAGTGCTAATTTGATACAAATGATTTAAGTCATCCAATTACACGAAATTTAAAAGAATAGTAAATATGGAAAACAACTCAGGCATGGTTCATATGAATCAAATCTAAATGGAAGATGTCTCTAGACTTAGGTGACCATCCGTCCCGAATTTTTCGGGACAGTCCCGATTTTTTAAGCCGTGTCCCGATTTTTTTAGAGAAGGACATTTGTCCCGAATTTTAGATTTGAAAAAATTATTTATTCAGAAGGCAGTAACACACCGCCATAAAGCCAGAGGGCGCGGCTCATGGGAGAAGAAGGCATATATATATATATATATATATATATATATATATATATATATATATATATATATATATATATATATATATATATATATATATATATATATATATATATATTCTTTAGAATGTCCTTAACTAATAAACCATATGACTTGTTTTCGAAAACAACATTAGTTTTTCTTCTTTATATTAAAAATCCTTCTCATTTATACATCCCTTAAAACCTTTACGGGCAGTGTATTTGGAGGGGGGGGGGGGCAATGTTCAGAAGCGTCCCGAATTTTGGTCAGAAAAATATGGTCAGCTTAGTGTAACTGTAGAAGTAGTAACAATAAAATAAAAAAAAATAAATAACTTTTTTTTTAACCAAATATTGGTATTTAAATATTAACTAGTATATGTTAACTATGTTATTTGTCTTTTTTTTTTTTTTCTTGGACTAAGAAGTAAAATTTGAAAATGGGGACCTGTTTTCTCCTTCTTTCCTATCCTTTAGATTCCATTTGTTTGACCATTTATGTTTTAGGGATTTTCGCTTTTTCAATGAGGATTGTAGTTTCTAAAGAAGAAAAATAAGCCACACAATTCGAGTGCAGTTTAATAATTCATAGTTTAAATAAATTACACAAATTAATATATATATTATATATATATATATATATATATATATATATATATATATATATATATATATATATATATATATATATATATATATATATATATATATATATATATATATATATATATATATATATATATATATATATATATATATATATATATATATATATATATATATATATATATATATATATATATATATATATATATATATATATATATATATATATATATATATATATATATATATATATATATATATATATATATATATATATATATATATATATATATATATATATATATATATATATATATATATATATATATATATATATATATATATATATATATTATATATATATATATATATATATATATATATATGTTTCGGTAAGGTGGCCATCCGTTCCGAATTTTTTCGGGACAGTCCCGATTTTTTTAGAGGGTAAAAAGGGACGTACATTTGTTCCGATTTTTAGATTTGGCAAAAATTATTTATTCAGCCAGCCAGAGGGCACGGCTCGTTGGAGCAGAAGAAAGCAAAAAAAATTTTTTTCCTTTTTTTTTTTTTTTTTTTTTTGTAGAATGTCCTTAACTAATAAACCCTATGACTTGGATTTGAAAATAACATTCGTATTTCTTCTTTATATTAAAAATCACCCTTTTCTATATATCCTTAAAACCCTTACGGGCAGGGTATTTTGAGGTGGGGGGGGGGGGGGTAATATTCAGAAGCGTCCCGATTTTTGGTGAGAGAAATATGGTCACCTTATCTAGACTAGCGTTACTCAACCTGGGGGTCGTGATTAGATATGGGGGTCGAGTGGGTAACAAAAATTAAAACTTAATGCACTAAAAATACCTTTCATATTTTTGCTTTTTCGAATGAACATTAAAAAAAAAAAAAAAACGAACTAAAATTATTTTCTTTCTTCTAAATAATTGTAGTGAATATATATACATTAATCAAACGTACGATAATTCTCTAAATCTACACTTTTGCATTTGACAACTGCCAGGCGTAAGAGGTAATAAGGGAGTCGTGAGGTTGTGAACGTTTTGGGGGGTTGCGATGCTTAAAAGGATGAGAATCTATCCTTAACAGGAAGATTTGCAAACATCTCAATCCTTCTAATGTTATCTCTGATCGCGAGTGTGGCTTTTGTAAGAAACGCTCTATTCGTGATCTTCTTTCTCTTCTTTCCGACTCTTGATCCTCTGTTCTTCAGCATTTCAGTGAATCTATTGCTATCGCACTCGAGATATCGAAAGTTTTCGATAGAGTCTGGAGCAAATCTTTGATTTCGAAACTTCTCTCTTTAGGAATTTTTCCTTTTCTGTGGTCTTCTCTCTGATTTTCTTTCTGGTCTTTCTATAGCAGCTGTTGTAGACGACCACCGTTCATCCTTAAAATCTATTAATAGTGGTGTTCCTCAAGTATCTATTCTATACTCACCACTTTTTCTGCTTTTCATTTCCTCTCTGTTACCTCATTTCCTCTCCACTCCTATGCCGATGACTCCACCCTTAAATACTCTTTTTAATTTCAATGGCACCCATCCCAACAGCAGTTAATAGACCCAAAGGGGGTAGCCTTGGGGTAGCTGACCTCTGATCTATCTCTCATTTCAAACTGGAGCAGAAAAAACATTGTTGCTTTCAATGCCACCAAAACTCAATTCCTCCATGTCTCTACTAGACACAATCTTCTGCACAACTATGATATCTTCTTCAAAAACACAACTCAAACCTTCATCTATCCTTAATATTCTTGGTGTTCCTTTTTCTCGTGATCTTTCTTGGAAAGATCACATTACTTCTCCTCCAAAATAAACTTCTAAGACGTTAGGTGCTTTGAGGCGCCTCAGAATTTCTTCACACCACCCCAGTTACTTTGCTCTTTATATGGGTGTTGTTCGAGCCTGTATGAGAAACTCCTCACACATCTGTGGTGGTTCCACAAACACAGCTTTTCCAGAAAAGGCGGAGTCTAGGGCTTTTCGTCTTATAAAGGCTGAAGGAGAAATTACGTTATGAAACGTTCACATTGTATTAAATGAGTATGTGGAAACCCTTGGTATTAACCTTTCTAATTAGATTAAGGTTCTCTAGGAAAGAAGCTATCTCAACTTATATATATATATATATATATATATATATATATATATATATATATATATATATATATATATATATATATATATATATATAATATATATATATATATATATATATATATATTAGTGATGGCACACGCATTCGCAACCCACATCAAAATTAACATCCGCATCCGCATTTTCGAAAATTCAACATCCGCATCCGCACTTTCGTAAATTCAACATCTGCATCCACACACACACACACACACACACATATACATATATATATATATATATATATATATATATATATATATATATATATATATATATATATATATATATATATATATATATATATATATATATATATATATATATATATATATATATTATATATATATATATATATATATATATATATATATATATATATATTATATATATATATATATATTATATATATTATATATAATATACAACGGCTGTTCCAGATGCACGGTCTGTTTTTTTCATTAATTTCTACTTTGTTATACATCACCTCTCATCTTCTAGACCTCACCTCTTATTCTTGACCGAAACTCAAATGTTTGAGCGTTCTGATAGCAAACCCTATTCTGTTTCCTCCTACTGTATCTATCCTCAATTTTCAATACGTGCGCAACGATGTTGTTTGTTCTCGTGTCTCTAATTTGGAGTCTTCCGAATTTTTCACCTTGTGCCTTAGGCTCTGTAGCCATTTTACAACTAAATTCATTGGTTCTCTTTATTTATCTCCTAATTCTACTGACTATCCTAAATTCTTCGTCTATCTAAACTCCAAAATAGAGAACATTCTCTCCTTGTCCTTTCACTGAAATCACCAAATAAGGTGATTTTAATGTTTACCACCGCCAATGGTTTCCTTCTAGTTCTCATGATACAGCTGTTGAACGTTTCTTGCATTTCGCTATTCAAAATGACCTTGAGCAGTTGGTGCAGCTCCCTACTCTTATCAATGATCGTCTTGGAGATGAGCCCAACATTCTAGACCTTTTTCTAACTTCTAATTCTTCTCCTTATACTGTTAAACTCTTTCCTCCTCTGGGTTTTTTCCGATCACTTTCTTATCTCTGTATCCTCTTCTATCTATTCAAGTCTTCCGCAGGAAAGACCCCATTCTACTGAAAGGAAATGTTTAAGGCATTTCGGTGTCGCAAGCTGGTCGGACTTGCGGTCGTACTACTTTGATTTCCTGTAGAATGATTATTGCTTCCGTGGGTAAGGTCTCTCGAAATATGTAAAACGCATTACCGAGGTGATTCTCTCTGGCATGGATGCGTACATTCCATATTCTTTCCCTTCTATTAAACCTAACAAAACTTGGTTTAACTCTGCTTGTTCTCGCGGTATCCGCCTCAGGGATACTGCCTTCAGGGATTACCGTCGTCTTCAAACTCCAGAAACTCGCTCAACGAATATTTCATCCCGTAAACGTACAGAATCTATCCTCCATAACACTAAAAATTCTTTTCTCCGTAGAAAATGCAATAATCTTTCTGGTTCATCTTCCTCACGTTCTTTCTGGCATTTTGCAAAAGGAATGCTTCTTCCTCTTTCCCTCATGTAGTATCTTCCGACGGTACAACTGCTGTTTCATCTTCTTCTAAAGCTGAACTCTTCGCTCAAAATTTTGCCTCTAATTCAACTTTAGACGATTCCGAAGCTATTCCTCTTCCTTCAATCCCCTCCAACTCATTTATGCCTAAAATTATAATTAATACTTAAATAATTAATACTTAGAAGGCGTACGGTCCCGATGATATCCCTACTGTGCTTCTCAAAGCTTGTTCTTTCGAGCTTGCACCCTGTCTTGGTAAAGTATTTCGTTTTTGTCTCTCTACTTCAACCTTCCCTTCTTGCTAGAAACGTGCGCTCATTCAGCTTGTGCCGAATATGAGGAATCCCTCTCAACCCTCAAACTACCGTCCCATTTCTTTGACCTCATTTCTCTGTAAAGTTTTCCAATCTTTCCATAACAGGAATATTTGGAAACATCAATTCTTCTAATCTTATATCTGGTCGCTAGTATGGCTTTCGTAAGAAACGCTTTACTGGTGATCTTCTTTCCCTTCTCTCTGACTCTTGGTCTTCCTGTCTTCAGCATTTAGGTTAATGGTTTGCTGTCGAGCTGAACATATTGAAAGCCTTCAATAGAGTCTGGCATAAATCTTAATTTCTAAACTTCCCTCTTTCGGTATCTATCCTTCTCACTGTGAGCTTCTCTCTAATTTCCTTACCGGTCGTTCTATAGCAGCTGTTGTAGACGGCCACCATTCTTCCATTAAATCTATTGTTAG
>SEYY01004527.1:7500-22793 GCA_009176605.1 Armadillidium nasatum
GCTAAAATTTGGAGGCAAAGCAGTCGTCGAGCGAGCAATTTTGGGGGAAAGAAAACCTCCCATTTTAATTCGCATTCAACGAAATTCAAGAGGCATTTTTGGAGAACTGCAAGTAGAATAAGGAAGGGACTCAGCATCGGTTTCCTCATCGCTGGAGCCTACTCAAAGGGTGAAAATAGAAAACGAAAACAACAGAAAACGAAATTTTAAAGGAGGACTAAAATTAATATAAATAAATAAAATTATATATATATATTAAATATATTTTAATATTGTTATTTATACAATTGTGAATTATTATTATTATTATTATTATTATTATTATTATTATTATTATTATTATTATTATTATTATTATTATTTGTGTTCAAAGGTGTATTTGATGGTTATTGCAATTCTTATTCCTACTATATAAATACCGCAAAGGGTTCGCTGGTCAAAAAGGACTTACAGAGTGTTTAAAAAAAAAAAATATATAAAATAAATAAAAATAAAAATAAAAATAAATAAATAAATAATTTTACGGTTTGCATAAATTTTACATTTATATTGTTGTGGTGTTTTTGGTTACCGTGCTTCCTTGGCGCTTTCCTGTGTTTTATTTTTATTATTGTATGTGATTATTATTATTATTATTATTATTATTATTATTATTATTATTATTATTATTATTATTATTATTATTATTATTTACATTTGCCTATTTACATTTATATTTGATATTTTGTCTACTTGTTTATATTTTTTGTGCATTGTAATAAAAATACGTCTCGTTGTTTTATTCCAAGGAAAGCTCGGTAACCGTATTTATTTAAAAGGTGAATTATCCTCTTTGAGTATCTCATTTATAATTTTCGGATGCCACGGACATTTGTCTAATAAATATTTCCTTAAAAATTAATATTCATCTGTGGCATCAGATACTTGAAGAATAATTATTTAAATTCGTAAACAAAGCCTTTTCTAAAATGGGTAAAACCGATACTAAAACCACAGATAAAGAGAGCGAAATGGAAGCGAGGGAAGAGGCCCTTAAAAATGAAAAACGAAATTTATTTAGGTTAAAAAGGGACTTCAAAATAACTCATAGCAAGCTTAATGAAATTATAAGCGAATGCAAAATAGTCATTATTCAAGGCAGGGATACAGAAGGATTAAAACAAACGGTAAGTGAACTAGAGCAAGTACAAATAGAAGCCGAAGCCAAGCTAAAGGTTTATAGCAACGACATGGAAAGATTAGAAATGTACGATGATATAAGTAAGGAAGAAGAGAATTTAGAAGTCACCAAGGGCGAAGTACGAGAGATAAAAATACAAATATATACTTTAATAACAAAGCAGGAAAAAGAAAACAGCGCAATAGATTCATCAGAAATTCTGGAGAACAGCCAACCTTCAAGCAGTTCTGTTCCACGATCAAGCCGATCTTCAAGCCAAGTACCAAGCAGTTCTGTTTCACGCTCAAGCCAATCTTCAAACGAAGTATCAAGCAATCCTGTTC
Organism: Armadillidium nasatum; assembly: GCA_009176605.1. NCBI lineage: Eukaryota > Metazoa > Arthropoda > Malacostraca > Isopoda > Armadillidiidae > Armadillidium > Armadillidium nasatum. Next base: position 9,004 of record SEYY01004527.1, read on the forward strand.
CACACGCAAGCAGCTCTTCAAGCGAAGTAACATCCGCAGGTACAGCAACTGAAGAAGTTTTTGTGGAAACTCAGTCAAGAAATGAAAATGGAAGGCATCCTACTGCACAAGCAAATTTGAACCCAAATGCCAATGAATTTAAACCACAGTTAGACATTTCAGCAATTAATGTTTTAATGGAAAATGCATCCCTGCATAGGCCTGAACCCCCCTTGTTTAATGGGGATCCTATTACATACGCGGCCTGGAAAATGGCCTTTCATACTCTTGTGGAAACCACGGTATCAGACCAGCGAAAACTTTTATATTACTTGTACAAATATACCAGTGGGGAAGTGCAAGAACTAGTAAATGCTTACATCTCTACAGACTCCATAGAAGCTTATAAGGATGCAAGGGAAGCATTAGAGGAACGATACGGCAACATGCATATTGTCTCAAACACACTTAAGAAACAGTTAGATTCATGGCCCTTTATAAAGGCTGGAGATGCGTTGGCTTTGAGAAAGTTCGCAGATTTCTTAAAAAAGTGCGAGGTGGTAAAGGCTTCCACTCAAGGCCTCAACGGACTAGACGATACAGATAGAATTCTGTCCCTACTAAAGAAGTTACCAGCACATATCATTCATAAATGGAACGACTACGCTTTTAAGTATGTAGAAAGCATGCCTAGAAATCATGGCGGTTACCCTGGATTCGAAAGCTTCGTAAAATTCGTTTCCGAACAAGCTCGCCAAGCATGTTTTGCCTCCCCCACTTTGCAAGCAGAAAGGCAGACCCAAGGCAATGGAAGGCCAAACTATAAAGAGGCTCCAAGGAGTAAAAATGCACGTAGTTTTGCCACCGAAGCAGCAGTAACAAATAATCAAAGAGATAGAAATGTGAAAAAATACACGTGTATTTATTGCAAACAAGCTCACGCCCTAGGTACTTGCAATAAATTTACAAATATACCTATTCAAGAGAGGAGATATTTTGTAAAGGATAGAAGACTTTGCCTGAACTGTCTAAGACAAGGGCACGTTGTGAAATTCTGCAGGAACCCAAACCGATGTCGAACCTGTAACAGACCACACCACACACTGTTGCATAATGAAACAATACCATTTGAGCAAAGGGTACCTGAAAATAGAATAGAAACTGGAGAGGGAAGCCCTCATAACAAAGGAGAACAAGCAAACCAAAGGGCTATCGTACATAAGATTGACTTAAGCAAAGACAACACCTTTTATCGAACACAGGCGTTGATATTACCAATTTGGGTACATAGTCATGACTTTCCTGAAAGGAGAGTACTAACGTATGCTATGCTGGACCACCAATCAAATACATCCTTCATTAATAAGGATTCATTGTTTAAAAGATTAAATTTAGATGGCTCTCCAGTAGACTTAAGTATTAAAACCATATCCGGTACAGAGTTTACAAAATCAGTCAAGTGCAAGAACCTAATCTTGCAAGGATTACGGTCAAAGGAAAGGAATTGCATTTGCGATCATCATACGTAAGAGAAGGATATAGCAGCAGATAAAGAAAGCATCCCTAATAAAGAAATTGCGACAACATATAAGCATCTACACGAAATATATGATAAAATAGAGCCAGAAATACCAACGCTAGAAATGGAAATGCTAATTGGGTTAGACTGTCCAGAAGCCATGGAACCTCTAAAGGTAATAACAGGAGAAAGGGGCATGCCCTTCGGTTTCAAATCTCGTTTGGGATGGGGTATTATTGGCCTAGCACCAAAGACTTCTAATAATTCCTCACAAGCATGTAAAAACAAAGCAATAGTTAACCACTCGATAGTAGCATTTAGATCTGAAACCAAAGAACTGCACAAGCTCGAAGACATAAGAAAAATCTTAGAAGGAGATTTCATCGAAAGGCGCGGTCAACAGAAGGCATATTCACAAGAAGACCAGAAGTTTATGCACATTTTACAACAAGGCATCGTTCATGGAAAGAACGGACACTATAAGATACCACTCCCTCTAAAGGGACAGTTCGTCATGCCAAACAATAAAGAACTGGCACTATCTAGGTCGCAGTCTCTAAAACGAAAGTTGCAAAGAAATAACGCTTTCAAAAAGGATTATTTCGCCTTTATGAGTACAATATTGTCCAAAGGCTATGCAGAAAGAGTACCAGAAGACGAATTAATAAAGGAACAAGTATGGTACCTCCCGCATCATGGAGTATATCATCCCAGGAAACCAGACAAGTTAAGAGTAGTTTTTGATGCTAGCGCCAAATTTTTGGGCGTATCTTTAAACGATAGATTGCTACAAGGACCTGACTTGACAAACACAATAATCGGAGTATTATGCGGATTTCGAATGGAGTCCGTAGCTTTCGCATGTGATATTGAAGCCATGTTCCATCAAGTAGAAGTTAAAGAAGAACACAAGGATTACTTCAGATTCCTTTGGTGGACAGGTGAGAACATATCAGCCCCCCTAGAGGAATACCGGATGACAGTACACATTTTTGGGGCTCGCTCTTCCCCTTCAGTCTGCAATTTCACCCTAAAATATAATGCAAAAAGGCATGAAAAGGAACTTGGGGCAAAGGCATATGATTTTATTACTGAACATTTCTATGTGGACGATGGACTTTATTCAGCATCCACTGCGTTAGAAGCATTAAATATAATACAGAAAAGCAAAGATGTGTGCGCTAAAGGAGGTTTTAATTTGTGCAAATTCCTCTCTAACTCGAAAGAGGTAATGTCAAACATCCCAGAGGTTGACCGAAGCAAAGCAGGGCAAAGTTACCTGATCAGTAATGAACACGAAACTCCAATAGAACGCACGCTAGGAGTAATATGGGAAGTAGCTACAGACCAGTTCAGCTTTAGGATAAAAACTAGGAATAATCCGCTTACAAGAAGAGGAATTCTTAGTGTAATTAGTTCAATTTACGACCCATTAGGATATGTGTGTCCATATATTTTAAAGGGCAAGAAGGTCATACAGTTGCTGACCAAGGAGGAAGCGGACTGGGATGATCCCATACCAGAAGACTTAGTTACAGTGGGAAAATTGGAAAGGCGATCTTCATAAACTCGAAGCAATCAAGATAGATAGATGTTTCAATAAAAATTCATCATCTGAAACAGCAAGGATAGAGCTACACCATTTCTCAGATGCTTCTCAAGCCGCATATGGTCAATGCTCTTACTTAAAAATCATACGTAAAAATGGAACAATAAGCTGCAACCTAGTACTTGCTAAATCCAGAGTCGCGACCTCTAAAGACAGTTACCATTCCGAGATTAGAACTCCAAGCCGCAGTATTATCAGTTCGAATTTCAAAGCTACTAAAGGAAGAATTGAAGATCAAAATCAACTCTGAATTTTTCTGGACGGACAGTACAACGGTTCTCGGCTATATAAACAATGAAGCAAGAAGATTCCATGTTTTTGTAGCCAACAGAATCAGTGAAATAAGGGAAACCACTACACCGGCTCAATGGTTCCATGTACAATCATCAATGAACCCTTCAGACATCGCCTCTAGAGGAGCATGAGTGGAAGAACTGGTAAGTAATGAACTCTGGTGGAAGGGACCTCCATTCCTCTCAGCAAAAGTGAACATGCCAACACAAGTTACAAGATTCGAATCGTCTTCTGACGACCCAGAATTAAAGAAGGTCTTTTCACATGCAAGCAAGACTAAAGAAGAAGATGACATACTGCGGCGCTTAGAACGCTTTTCAACATGGCACAAGGCTCAATATGCAATAGCAATAATCATCAAGGCACAGAAACAACACCGACAGAAAACCCCAAGAACACCTATCATCGTAGAAGATCTAGAAAGGGCAAGGATCGAAATAATTAAGCTTGTTCAAAGGGGCTCGTTCACAAATGAAATTGCAGCAATTGAAAGGAACGAAACATCACTGCCAAGCACTAGCTCTGTCTATAAACTGGATCCCTTCGTAGATAACGATGGGATATTAAAGGTCGGAGGAAGAATAAGAAGATCGAATTTCCCAGAAGGTTTCAAGCATCCGATCATTCTGCCAAAGGAAGGGCACATTACAGCACTGATCATAAGGCATTATCATGAAATAGTAAAGCATTCTGGAAGAGGTATAACCCTAAATGAAATCCGATCAGGCGGATATTGGATTATAAGCGGATCTTCAGCAGTTAAAAGATTTATTTATTCTTGTACCATTTGCAAAAGATTAAGAACCGGTACTGAAACACAGAAAATGGCAGATTTACCTAAGGATAGATTAGAGGAAAGCCCTGCATTTACTTATTGCGCTGTAGATTATTTCGGGCCTTGGATTGTCAAGAACGGCAGAAAGGAATGAAAAACGATATGGAGTACTATTCACCTGCTTGGCGTCAAGGGCAGTGCATTTAGAGGTAGCACATACGCTGAATACGGATTCCTTCCTGAATGTTTATCGCAGATTTGTCTGCCGTCGAGGACCAATAAGATTGCTCAGATGTGACAATGGTACGAACTTTGTTGGAACAAAAAACGAATTAGAAAGGGCAATCTCGGAACTAAGCAATGACAAAATACACCAAGAGCTGCTTAAGGAAAACTGCGACTGGATTCCTTTCAAATGAATCCACCTCACGCGAGTCACATGGGCGGAGTATGGGAAAGGCAAATTAAGACTACAAGAAGCATTCTCTCAAGCTTATTTTTCAACCATGGACTTCAGCTCGATGACGAAGCATTATTAACTTTCATGACAGAGGCAGAGGCCATTATTAACAACCGTCCACTCACCTTGGAAAATATCAATGACCCAGACTGCAAGGAACCACTGACCCCAAACCACCTGTTAACAATGAAATCTAAAATCTTGCTGCCGCCCCCAGGAGAGTTTAACAAGGCCGGAATTTATTCAAAGAAGAGATGGAAGAGAGTGCAGCATTTGGCAAATGAATTTTGGTCAAGATGGAGAAAGGAATTCATACATAACTTACAGTTACGACACAAATGGATTAAACCCAGTCCCAACTTGGTTGCAGGAGATATAGTTATGTTAAAGGAAAACGAGATTCCCAGAAATAACTGGAAGTTAGCAATAGTGGAAAAGGCCTTTATAGACCAAGATAAACGTGTTAGAAGAATTCTGTTGAGACTCGGCGAACGAAATTTGGATAACCAAGGCAAAAGAAAAAGGCAACCCTCAGTTTTGGAAAGACCTGTACATTCTGTGGTCTTGTTAGTGCCAGTAAGAGACCGGGATTCCCCACCGAAGAGCCATATTTAGTTCAAAGTTATTTCAACTTTGTGCAAAAGACTGAGTTAAGTGCACTTCGCGCCAATAGACTGAGTCACCCTTGACGCCCGCATCCCTCTTCTTTCTCGCTTCTATTAGCAGATTGATTCTAGAGTTTGTGAAGTCATAATCGGTAGGTTTTTGCTCTTACATATTTGTGTTTATTTTATTGTTGGCTTATCACGTATATATTTTAAATTATTGTTCTGTCTTTTACAGAATAACCTATATTAAGCGGAGAAATTGTATAATAAAGTGTAATCAAGAAAGGCTTCGTTTAATATCCGAGTTGTTTGTTATCACTTACTCTAAATGCAAGCCGGCTCTCATCACCGAGACCGTCACATATATATATATATATATATATATATATATATATATATATATATATATATATATATATATATTATATATATAAATCGAACAAAAAAAAAAACTAAATCCGTAATTTTTCTTTCACAAGAAAAAAAAACACATCTCCACCCCACCAGGTTCTATAACAAACTGTTTTATTTAGTGTTTGTATTCTTTACGCTCTGTCCTTTTAGGACAACTGGCAACATTCAAATATCTTAAATATTCGAAAATAATCTCCATCTTGCCAAAGAGTAAAAGAAAGACAAACTGGCAACTTGACAAAAACTGCTATTGCAATTTGTCATACTTTTTTTCATAAGTTGCCACATCTGTCCTATTATTTAAGAACAAAAAATTTGGTCTAATTTAGGACTGAGAATTTACAGCCCATATTTTATATAATGCAATGCGTTAAAAAAATATCGTACCCAAAAATTTGCAGTTGCAAAATGCATTTAATTCAAATTTTCTTTATTTATTTATTCTTTTTATGTATAAAGTTGTTAAAAAAATGAATTTAAATCACTGATAAAAAATTCATATTTATATCAACATTCTACGCCTGGTAGTTTTAATTTGGAGGGGCTGCAGCCCTGGAGCCCATATAGACGAACCGCCACTCTCTCTCTCTCTCTCTCTCTCTCTCTCTATATATATATATATATATATATATATATATATATATATATATATATATATATATATATATATATATATATATATATATATATATATATATATATATATATATTTTTTTTTTTTTTACACATTACCACTAATCACGGGCAAAGCCCTATTCAAGGAGGGGTATTAGAAGAATAAAAATGAAGTATAAAGAGCACAAAATCCAAAAAGTAAAAACCACCCCTTCGGTATCCACCTAACGCAAGTTTCTTAGGCTTTAAAGAAATTGAGATTAAATTCGGAAGGAAATACAGAAGATGGGAGAGTTCCATAAAACAGAGATGGCACCATAGCGGACAAGCCTAGAGTTGCCTATGTCCACTCAAAATTGATGCACTGACATTGATTTCACCCCTTGCGATGCGAGGACACCGTAAAGGTGGAGGTTTACGGGTGGATAGTTCCCTCGAGCATTTGCCGCTGTAGTACCTATAAAAAAGAGACAAGCACCATTATCACGTCGCAAAGATAAAGAGTCAAGAAAATTAGAAAAAGCGGGACAGTTTATTTATATATATATATATATATATATATATATATATATATATATATATATATATATATATATATATATATATATATATATATATATATATATATATATATATATATATTAGGGTTGGCCGACGCACCGGGTGCGGTGCGGTGCGGTGCGCAAGACTATTTCAGCAACACGGTGCGGTGCGGTGCGGTGCGAAAGAAAAAATGAAAGTGCGGTGCGGTGCGGTGCAAAGCGGTGCGGTGCGGTGCGGGCCCTGGTGCGCACCGCACCGAATAATTGTATCCTGCGATAATCTTCTGTTCCGTAAGATTATATATATATATATATATATATATATATATATATATATATATATATATATATATATATATATATAATATATATATATATATATATATATATATATATATATATATACAATGAAAACAGCACACCTATGAAAACTAAGCATATTTCGAAGGAGCCCCAGAACATTCAACCTCACAGAAGCTTATTTTGAAAGAGAAGTATTGTGATCCTTCCATGAAAGATTACGACTTACGAGAAAAAGACATAGCGAGAATATTAAAGACAGACGAAGGTTTGAATCTAAATGTCAGAATTGCATTGAACGTTGTGTCTAGTAGGAACATGACATTGAAAATCTCCATATTTTCTTTGCTCTCTGCGAGAAAGACAAGAGGTTGACTACTCCAGTATCACTATCCCAGCTTTAATAATTGTTGTTGACTATATATATATATATATATATATATATATATATATATATATATATATATATATATATATATATATATATATATATATATATATATATATATATATATATATATATATATATATATATTACCTCTGATGGGGAAAGGCCTACCAAATTACTACCAGAGCTAAGAAGCAATCCAGAAATAGGATCAATTTAAATGGCCGACATGTCCCGATACACAGATTTTAAAGGCGTGTTAGTCATAGGAAGTTGGAAAAATAGATGATGGAATTGTGTTCCAGACTTTACCAGTAGAGTACATGTAAGATTGAGCATAGCGGTTAAGTCTGGGGTCGGAGAGTTGGACGCAGAAAGGATGAGAGTGTGTGTGTATATATATATATATATATATATATATATATATATATATATATATATATATATATATATATATATATATATATATATATATATATATATATATATATATATATATATATATATATATATATATATATATATATATATATATATATATATATATATATGCTTCAATTGTATATGTTGGTGCGGTGCGGGGCGTAGTGCGCTGATTTCGGTGCGGTGCGGTGCGCTTAGATTAGAGTTTGGTGCGGTGCGGTGCGGAGCACCGCATTTTGCTTCCGGTGCGGTGTGGTGCGCAACAAATGACAGTTGGTGCGGTGCACGACCACCTGGTGCGGTGTGGTGCGGTGCGGTGCGGAAAATTCCGGAGCTCGGCCAACCCTAATATATATATATATATATATATATATATATATATATATATATATATATATATATATATATATATATATATATATATATATATATATATATATATATATATATATATATTCTTTTAATGTTTATCACATCTGTAAGGTACTTGGAACTTCGTACTATGTAGACTTATAAAATATTTGCTGTTATTTCAATAGGGGTAGAAAAATTCCGGAAAAAAGGAAAAATGAAGATTTTTTATAATTTCCATGCTGGAATCCCAAACCATAATTTCAGCCACAGTGCTTCTGTGTCACGAGGGAATTTATTCATCCATATAAAGCATCTTCAGCGCAAGCAAATTAAAGAAAATGTGAAAAATCACTCAAAGGTAATACAAAATTCGACATTCGTTGTGTGGAACATTTATTTAATATGAAATTAAATAGAATTCAGTTTAACATGTAATATTTTATGACAAAAAAAATGAATTAGCCTTTTTTTGAATATTATTTCCTTTTGCTTGTCTCTTAGAATCCTTTTCAGGAACGTTTATTTTGATCATCTCGCATTAATATGCCAACATTGTAGGGTCCCATTCGCCCTTGTTTTACTTCTCAATGACGGAATGCTCTGATGAAATAGCTTCCCTTATTCGTCATTGTGTACCAAAATCAACAGGGAAGATACCTATGTGTAAAAAGAGCATATGCAGTTTTAGTGACATTCTGCATTTATATTTTCGTACGCCATTACAAGTTCATTCACAAGCTGATGAACATTTTGGGCTCATATCTCCGAAGAAGCATGTTGACAATTTTGAAAGCATTACGCGTCACCCTTTCTCTGTACTTTAACCGATTCTCGAATTCCATATCTTTTTGAGGACATTTTATTTCGGGACCAATTAATATTGAATCTTTGATCTCTCTGTGGTTATCCTAAAAAATAAATGAAACAAATTTAATTATGAATGCATCACTATTCTTATTGAGAACCTTTAACAAACTGTTTCTTTAGCCTCAGCTTAATAAGTAAGGGTCGAAGGATGTCCATTTCCGGTGTCACAAGAGACCGATTTACTATATTCTTCTGTCTTCGTGTAATTGATGATCGACTATGCCATTCCTTCTAATTGTAATGATTTCCCCTGTCACGGTTGCTTTATTCACATAGAAGATAGTAGAAAGAGATGCAGAATGTTAGCTAGAGCGAGAGTTCTTAAGAAGAAAATTAAAAAGAGCTGTGTGAGTGACACCCCTACTCCAGAGGTGTGAAACGTACTCCATACAAGGGGCGAATAACACTCTTATATAAGGGCAAGCAACTGGTGGGTGAAGAAATTACGAAGGTGCCTCAGAACACATAACCTCTTAGAAACTTGTTTAGAAAAAGTAGTAATGGGACCCTTCCAGGAAAGATCATGAGAAAATGAAATCACCGAAAATACTAAGAACAGACAGTTTGAGGTGTGTGTTTTCGAAGAAGATGTCATAGTGGTGTGAAAGATTGTGTCGAGTAGAGAGATGGTGGAACTGAGTTTCTGAAGCATTGAAAACAATCATGTTTTCTCTGTCCCAATTTGAAATACGAGAAAGATCTTCCTGCTGAAGATTTGAAAAGATAGAAGAGGATATATATATATATATATATATATATATATATATATATATATATATATATATATATATATATATATATATATATATATATATATATATATATATATATATATTAAACAGATGCTATATAGTTTAAGATTAATTTCCTTAAAAGTATAAATTTTTCAATATGAAATGTATGAGAAGTCTAATTAAAAGATAATTAATCACCATCAGACTCTTAATTAAATGCAAAGAAAGATGAAAAAAAATTGAAAAAAAAAAGATTTTAGAAAAATGAATTAAGAGAGGAATGAAGGCCCTAACAAGATAATTAGAAAATAATTTAGAAAAAAAAAGATTAATTACTTTAAAATATAAGATGGCTCTAATGAACATAGAATAAATTAATTACAATATTCTGTTGTATATTATGATTAAGATTCTATAGTTATGATTATCATCATCATTGTTTAGATACAATATATGATAATCATTATCATCTTTATTATCACCAGGGTTATCAAAAGGCTTAAAATTAACTTCGTCACTGTCATATTCATAAAATAACCTTTGAAATAATTATTATGATATAGAAATATCTCTAAAATTATCAACATTATCATCTATATTCAATCATAGTCATCAAATGATCATCATTATTAAATATAATCATTATCATGAAATTGTTACAACTACTGTCATCATTATCATCAAAATTTCACTATTATTTTTATCCTCATCAATTTATTATCATTATTAAAATCGCCATGATCAATTTGTCACCATTATATCAAATATTTCTAGAGTCTATAAAAAATAATAATAATAATGATAAATAATAATAATAATAAAATTGATAATTTTTTCTTCGTGGTAATATTATTCATTATCCATACATACTGTGGCTATTATACACAAGGATAAGACTTGAAGTAGCTATTGTGATTCTTATATTGAGATATATATTATCCTTCAAATAATATTATACAATTAATATAAGAAATAACTGTGATCATTAATGTTGCTTCTATTATTATTATTATTATTATTATTATTATTATTATTATTATTATTATTATTATTATTATTATTATTATTATTATTATTATTGTTATTAGCTTTTGTTATTACTATTATTATTATTGCTATTACTATATTTATTATTGTTCATTATATTATATGCATTATATTTGTATCTTAATGGTTATTAAAATATACTGATGAACTATTTATCACTAAACTTTGGGGTTCAACGGAAACCAATGTGTATCCCCTTAGAAGCCCCTTTTCAGAGTAATGTACAGCTAACTAATTATTAATATTGTATCTGGTAGAATAGGACCTAATGAAACACTGTATAATATGTAATTGTACTTCTGAATAATATATTGAAATTATCATTATTATTATTATTGTACATATTTCTTTCATACATGTGATATTATACTCCAACAGTTGTATTGTAGTATATTTACTATTATTAGTACTGGAGGATATTATTATTATTATTTATTATTTTTATTGTTACTATTTTTAGAAACATCTTTAATTATATGATTACTGAAATTAATTTTAGAATCAATCCTAAACTCCAATTATTAATTATTATTATTATTATTATTATTATTATTATTATTATTATTATTATTATTATTATTATTATTATTATTATTATTATTATTATTATTATTATTATTATTACCTTTGCTCAAAGGACGAATTCATCCTCAGAGAGGTCCATTTTAGTTTTTGTATCAATACCTATTAAGTATACGATGATTGGTTTGTATGAATTTTGTAACTGAAAAATGAATAAAGATTAAAAATATTTCTGAAAGTTATCATATTTGACATTTTATTGTAAGTATTAGTTTTGTTATTATTATAATTATTTTTGCCATAATTCTACCATTTTTTGTATTATTTTTAGCATTATTATTTCTATGCATTATAAGCATCATATTTTATTTGTTATTAAAATGAATTGAACAATTTTTTATCGACTAAACTTTGTGACTCAATGGAAACCCAATGTGTATCCCCTTAGGAGCCTCTTCTTCAGAAAACTGAACAACCACATATCATTATTATTTTAATCAATAATATAGGACCTACTGTAATATTGCAAACTTGCAAATGTAATATTTTCTGAATAAACTGTGGAAATTGAAATTAATCACATTCACATTATTATTATTATTATTATTATTATTATTATTATTATTATTATTATTATTATTATTATTAGTAATAGTAATAGTAATAGTAATAGTAATAGTAATAGTAATAGTATAGTAATAGTAATAGTAATAGTAGTAGTAGTAGTAGTAGTAGTAGTAGTAGTAGTACAATAATAATACTTTTACTAATACTAATACTACTATAGTAGTATTTGTAAAAGTATCATTATTAGTAGTAGTAGTATTTGCAGTATTAGTAGTGGTACTGTAATTACAAACTTTTCAATATTTCCATTACGAGATGAAACGCTAAGTACACAAGTAAGTATAATTCATTCTCGGAAAAGATATTCAATTAAGATACATTATAACGTAGAACATTTATTAATAAAGTTTTCAAATAGAAAATTAATTTTTTTAAAAAAATATATAATTAAAATTATAGTTTAATAATCTATATTTGAATAATTAATCATATAAATCAATATTTATTTCATAACTATGAAATTATTATAAAAATATTAATTAATTTATTTAATTATATTTCGTTAATTAGTAACTGGTTAAATTAATTTTTATTAATTATTAATAAAAATTATCTATGAAATTTAAAACGGTTAAACTAATAGTAATTCACATTATAATTATTTATTTACAAACTTTTAAAGTTTTTATTTATTATTATTATTAATTATTATTATTATTATTATTATTATTATTATTATTATTATTATTATTATTATTAATTATTATTATTAAACAATTTAAAAAATGAAATTTACTTAAATAATAGTAATTAAAAAAAATTATAAAATCCAAAAAAAAAAAAATTGCTTAAAAAAAAAAAAAAAAAAAAAAAAAAAAATCTTCAATACAGGGTGTCTAAAAACGCAAAAGATTTAATAAGTGAAATTTTTCATTCTTTTGAGAGGGAATTTTCCCTTAAATTACTTTCTTTGTGCAACAAATGTAGTTTTCTTTCTTTTTCTTTCTTTTTTCTTTCTTTATAATAAGTATTTTGCATAATTTTATTACGTTTTTTCTTGCAACTTTGCTATTTTTAAAAGAATTATTAGAATAAGAGGGAAACTTACGGTCATGATATAAAGTTTTTGCAAAGTTTTGTATCTTAATAATAATAATAATAATAATAATAATAATAATAATAATAATAATAATAATAATAATAATAATAATAATAATAATAATAATAATAATAATAATAAATAAATAAATAAATAAAAATAATTATAATTTGATTATTATATTGAAAAAATTATAATTACAATTACAATATTTCAGTACGTCCTATACTACTAAATACAATGTTAATTTCTTAGCTGTTAAAAAAAAAAATAATAATATATTATAATAAATAAATAAATAATGAAAAGAATAAATAACAATAATTAATAAATTATTATAAATGGAGATTACTGAAGTAAGTTGCATTTATATCCTCATGGTATGATAATAAATGAGGATTTAACAGAAAGTATAATTATATATATCTATATATATATATATATAATATATATATATATATATATATATATATTATATATATATATATATATATATATATATATATATATATATATATATATAAAAATTAAAGATAAAATTTTTAAACCATAAATATTTATAATATTTAATAATAACAAAAATTATATTTTAATATATATATATATATATATATATATATATATATATATTATATATATATATATATATATATATATATAATATATATATATAT
>SEYY01004528.1:7500-12500 GCA_009176605.1 Armadillidium nasatum
TATATATATAATATAAATATATATATATATATTTTATATATATATATTATTTTTTTTTTTTTTTTTTTTTTTTTTTTTTTTTTTTTTTTTTAATTATTTTATATATTATTTATATATATATATATATATATATATACTATAATATATATATATATATAATATATATATAATATATATATATATATATATACTATATGGAGTTCAGTTCTTTTGCCTGTTTCATTGCAATTCGTTCCCGCTTCTTCTCTTGTTTTTCCGAAGCTGAATGTCTCAGACTTCCGATTCTGCTGTTGATTGTGCAAATCTATAACAATAGTTGTGTATATCTTTTACTTCTTTAAAGCTGAATATATTTCAATTTGTGCTTCTCCTTTAAAACATCATGAGTCATTAATCATGTGATGTAAAAATAAAAATAATACATGTTTTGAGCCTTTAATTTATTGTAAATCTTATGTGGTAAGAACTAGCGTCAATTTGTGTTGTTGCTTCTGGTTTGACGCAATCCTTCAGTTTAAGCTAGAGTGACCGTAGGTTCTCTGTTCTACTTTATAATACATATATTCAGAGTGATTCTCATTTTTGTAAGAATTCCCTTCGTCTCTTTTAAAGTAAGAATTGAAGATAAGATAATTATTTATTACTTATATTATATAATATTAATATATATATATATATATATATATAATAATATATATATAATATAAATATATATATATATATACTATATATATATAATATATAGATACTAATATATATTACATTACACCATATCCCGCGTGTTGCAGGGTGCGTCGACTGCAGCGAAAGTTCTTGCAGTCGTTGAGAAGACAAATAAAAACTGGTTAAAAGGAATCCCAACCATGGAACCATGCGAAGAACTTTCTTCAAATGTAACGTTGTCGTCCAATCCAACTCTTGTTTTTAAATTTATTCTTAATACTAATGCTAAATTTTCAACTTAAGCCGAAATATATTAATTGAAAGTTTTGTTTGAAAAAAAAATTTTGAAAATAATTTAAAAAAAAAAAAAAAAAAAAAAAATTAAAATTTCTATTAAAATAGTCTTTTAATTTTTTACAAAAATAGATTGTGAAAGCTGATGTCTTTTCTTTCTTCTCCTTTCTTCTTTTTTCTTCTTTTGTATTGTCTTCTCTTCTCTCTGATCTTCTTTTCTGATTCTAAAAAAAAAAAAAAAAAAACAAAATATATATAATATATATATATATATATATATATATATATATATATAAATATATAATATATATATTATATATATATATATATATAGTATTATATTTTTAAATTGAAATATGGATCAATTACAGGAATGCAAAGAATTCTTGCCACTTATTGGTTAAAACATTGAAAGTTGAAACTGATAATTAATTATATGATCGACGTCAAATTACGTTTTACCTTTGAGGTATATATTGAAAGCCAAAAAACTTTGATTCAAGAACAATTTAAACAACCTAACTTGCTTCATGAAGATTTCACCAGGTTTTGATCCTTTACTTACATCGATCTTCAGATTTTAGCTCAGGATTTTGAATATAACTCAACTGTAAGAGGCTGATTCTCATTGTGATTAGACCAGGAAGGTTGCAAGTCTTCTTTTATTTTTCTCGATATTGATATATATTTACTAACTTGTTAATTGCTGTTATGGCAATTTTGAAATAATTTAAAGTCTGAAGATTGAGGATAGACAGTTTGGAAACGTAATGAAATAGTAGTAACGTAAGTCTGGTAGCTTAATAAAGCTATCCTCGAACCGAAAGTTTTTGACTTAAAAGTGGTAAAACGCTGTGTATTTTGATTTTCAGTTGAAGCATGCAATGGTTCTGCCCCAATATTTTCAAATCTTCTTTGTCCTCGCTCAGTTGAGTATATATATATATTTAATATATAATATATATATAATATATATATATATATTATATATATATATATATATATAATATATATATATATATATATATATATATATATATATATATTATATATATATATATATATATATATATATATATATATATATATATATATATATATATATATATATATATATATATATATATATATATATATATATATATATATATATATATATATATATATATATATATATATATATATATATATATATATATATATATATATATATATATTATATATAGCTATTGTATAAATGAATGTGCGTGTGTGCGTTTCGTGTAACGCATGGTTTTTATGTTACTTCATTCTTTGAATAATCATTACTTGTTTATTCTTTGAAAACAAATAAATTTTCTTCAAGGGTGAGAGCAGCCGAATACCTAAACAAGATCAGCAATACTTGCATGTTGAATGAAAAGCACATTTATAAATATGAAATATATGTGCATGTGTACTTTTGATGGGTAACCCTTTTATATTTCTTTCTCACACAAGATATTATATTTCAAATCGTTGAAAGAACTGAGATTTAAGAACAATAAGAACTCCTTTGTTGAAATAACAAATTAATACGAGGGATGTTATGGACATTTGAAAAGAGAAATAAAAAATAAAAAAATTGTAATCATATATTCAATCTCATCTGTATTCTCCCTGAAAGAAAAAGAAATAAAAAAAAAAGAAAAGGAAAAATCTTAACAAACAAGAGGAATGAAGAAAATAAAAACAGTAAATCTTAACAATAAATCTCTTTTCTTGATATGTCTATTACGTGTAAGCGGAAAATAAAAATTAGTGCATGCACATATTCCGTTTCTCCTTCGTGTTCTTCTCTAAATGTTCGAGGTAATATATGGGAATGATTATTATCAATTTTTGTTATTCATGAGATTCTAGACAGTCGAGGAAATGGAACGTAAGTAAAATAGGAAGAATCTTAATGCCTTTGAGTTTAAAATCTAAAGTTTTAAAGACTGATATTTCTTCTTTTAATTCATGAATGTTGCCATTTGTCATTGTGATTATTATTATTATTATTATTATTATTATTATTATTATTATTATTATTATTATTATTATTATTATTATTATTATTATTATTATTATTATTATTATTATTATTATTATTATTATTATTACTATTATTATTATTTTATCAATTTTATTAATCTTCTTCTTCTTCTTCTTCTTCTTCTTCTTCTTCTTCTTCTTCTTCTTCTTCTTCTTCTTCTTCTTCTTCTTCTTCTTCTTTTTATTATATATTATTATTATTATTATATATTATTATAATTATTATTATTATTATTATTATTATTATTATTATTATTATTATATATTATTATTATTATTTATTATTTTATTATTATAATTTTTATTTATTATTAGGATATATATATATATATATATATATATATATATATATATATATATATATATATATATATATATATATATATATTATTTTTTTTATATTTCTCCTCTGGTGGGCAAAGGCCAGAGGCCTACCATTGTTCCACCAGAGTTGGAAGGAAAGTCGGAAACATGGTCAAATTAAAGGCCGACATGACCTGATACACGGCGTTTAAAGGTGCCTAAGTCATAGGTAAGTTGGGAAAATAGATGAAGGAAGTGTGTTCCAGACTTTACCAGTAGAGTACATGTAAGATTGAGCATAGAGGTTAAGTCTGGGGTCAGAGAGTTGGACAGAGAAAGGATGAGACTGTGTAGAAAGACGAGTCGCACGAACCCTTCTTAATGGAGGAGGTATGCGACGAGAGAGTTCAGAAGAGCAGTGACCATTGTAATAGCGATAGTAGAGAGAGAGTGACGCAACATTTCGACGGGCAGAAAGAGATTGGAGAGAATTAGTGAGAGCAGGAGAATTGATAAGGCGAAAAGCTCTAGACTCCACCTTTTCAAGGAGAGCTGTGTGTGTGGAACCACCCCAGATGTGTGACGCATACTCCATACAGGGGTGAACAACACCCCTGTGCAGAGCAAGCAACTGGGTGGGTGAAGAAATACTGAAGGCGCCTCAGAACACCCAACCTCTTAGAAGCTTGTTTAGAAAGAGAAGGTAATGTGATCTTTCCAAGAAAGATCACGAGAAAAGAAACACCGAGAATATTAAGGAGAGATGAAGGTTTGAGTTGCGTGTTTTCGAAGAAGATATCGTAGTTGTGTGGAAGATTGTGTCGAGTAGAGAGATGGAGGAATTGAGTTTTTGAGGCATTGAAAAACAACCATGTTTTCTTTGCCCAATTTGAAATGAGAGATAGATCAGAGGTTAGTTGCTCCAAGGCCACCCTCCTTGCCTCTATTAACTGTTGCTGGGAGGGGCCGTCTTTCAAAATGAAAAGAGTAATGAAGGGTGGAGTCATCAGCATAGGAGTGGATAGGAGATGAAGTAATAGAGAGAAGGTCATTAATGAAAAACAGAAAAAGTGTTGGGGATAGGACAGATCCTTGAGGAACACCACTATTAATAGATTTATAAGGATGAACGGTGGCCGTCTACAACAGCTGCTATAGAACGACCGGAAAGGAAATCAGAGAGAAGGTCACAGAGAGAAGGATAGATTCCGAAAGAGGGAAGTTTGAAATCAAAGCTTTGTGCCAGACTCTATCGAAAGCTTTCGATATGTCCAGCGCTACAGCAAAAGATTCACCGAAATGCCGAAGAGCGGAGGACCAAGAGTCAGAGAGAAGGGAAAGAAGATCACCTGTAGAGCGTTTCTTTTCGAAAGCCATACTGCGGATTGAGATAAGATTAGAAGAATTGAGATGTTTCAAATCTTCCTGTTAAGGATAGATTCGAAAAACTTTAGAAAGACGGAGGTTAAAGAAATAGGACGTAGTTAGAGGGCTGAGAGGGGTCCCCCTCTTCGGCACAGGTTGAATGAGCGCACGTTTCCAGCAAGAAGAAGGTTGAAGTTAGAAAGCATAGAAAATATTTACAAGGCAGGGTGCAAGCTCGGAAGCACAAGTTTTGAGAACCACAGGAGGGATATATATATATATATATATATATATTATATATATATATATATATATATATA
>SEYY01004529.1:0-40977 GCA_009176605.1 Armadillidium nasatum
ATATATATATATATATATATATATATATATATATATATATATATATATATATATATATATATATATATATATATATATATATATATATATATATATATATATATATATATATATATATATATATATATATATATATATATATATATATATATATATATATATATATATATATATATATATATATATATATATATATATATATATATATATATATATATATATATATATATATATATATATATATATATATATATATATATATATATATATATATATATATATATAATATATATATATATATATATATATATATATATATACTATATATATATATATATATATATATATATATATATATATATATATATATATATATATATATATATATATATATATATATATATATATATATATATATATATATATATATATATATATATATATATATATATATATATATATATATATATATATATATATATATATATATATATATATATATATATATATATATATATATATATATATATATATATATATATATAGTATATATATATATATATCATATATATATATATATATATATATATATATATATATATATATATATATATATATATATATATATATATATATATATATATATATATATATATAAGTATATATATATATATATATATATATATAATATATATATATATACATATATATACATATAATAGATATAAATACACCATACCTGTAGGACACACCTAACGCAAATTTTCTTAGGTGAGCGCAGACGCGGGCTTAAAGAAATTGAGATTAAATACAGAGGAAATACAGAAGATGGAAGAGAGTTCCACAAGACAGAGGTGGCAGGAAAGAAAGAGGCACCACAGCGGACAAGCTTGGAGTTGCCTATGTCTACGCAAAATTGATGCGCGGACAATTGCACCCCTTGTGCGGCGAGGACGCCGTAAAAGTGGAGGTAACATAGTGGATAGTTCCCTCGAGCATTTGCCACTGTAGTACCTATAGAAAAGTGACAAGGCACCAACATCACGTCGCAAAGATAAAGAATCAAGAGAATTAGAAAGAGCGGGACAGTTTATAAGTCTTTTAGCCTTTGACTCAACCCTATCCAAAAGACGGGTGAAACCTGAGCCACCCAGATATGAGAACAGTACTCCATACAAGGGCGAATGAGACCCTTGTTTAAATTGGAGTAACTGCGAGGAAGAAAAAAATTCTCGCAGTCTAAACAGAACTCTCCAGCTTCTTTGAGGCCGCCCTAGCAACCATTGTGATATGAGGTTTCCAAGACATTTTTTTGTTTATGTGAAGGCCAAGAATGTTTATATTGTCAACAGGAGAGACGGGAGAACCATCGAAAGAAATAGAAAAGTTAGGAGGTGTCTTTGAGAGAGAGATTTCTAGAAGTTGAATTTTTAAAGAGTTGAATTTTAAAAGGTTGAGATGACCCCACTGGGAAATTCTATCCAGATCTGCAAGAATGGAATCGTAAAGACGTAGACGAGAGGCAACTCTAGATGCAAAGGAAGGAGCAGATTTGAAATGAGTAGAAGAATGGAGGGTTGAGTCATCGGCATATGAATGGATAGGGTTAGATGAACAGCTGAGAAGATCATTAATGAAAAGTAAGAATAGAGTAGGAGATAAGACAGAACCCTGAGGAACACCACTATTGACAGGAAAGGAAGAAGAAGTCGCTCCATCAACAACAGCCGAAATGGAACGATTAGAAAGAAAACTAGACATAAGTAAGCAAAGAGAAGGAGCAAACCCAAAGGAGGGGAGCTTGGAAAGCAGGGACGCATGCCATACCCGGTCAAACGCCTTAGATTTGTCAAGCGCCACCATGCAAGTCTCCCCATGGTCCCTAAGGGCAGAAGACCATAGATCTTTGAGATAGGAAAGTATATCACCAGTAGACCTCGAGCTTCGAAAGCCATACTGATGAT
Source organism: Armadillidium nasatum (assembly GCA_009176605.1). Taxonomy (NCBI): domain Eukaryota; kingdom Metazoa; phylum Arthropoda; class Malacostraca; order Isopoda; family Armadillidiidae; genus Armadillidium; species Armadillidium nasatum. The sequence continues at coordinate 1,965 of SEYY01004529.1, forward strand.
CAGAAAGAAGGTAATGACATTCCAGATGATCCAAGAAGTAAGAGTTAAGAAGGGTTTCAAAGATCTTAGACATAATACAAGTGAGAGCTATAGGGCGATAATTGGAAGGATCAGATCGGCTACCTTTCTTCGGAATAAGTTGGACTATTGCGCGCTTCCAACATTGAGGGAAAATACTAGTATTGAGGCATAGAGAGAAAAGTTGAACGAGGGACGGAGCCAGCTCAGAGGCACACTCCCTTAAAACTCGGGGAGGAATGCCATCTGGGCCGCTTGCCTTCCTAACGTTCATAGGATTTCAGAAGCCCATGCACCTGGTCAAATGAAATCACAGGCAAAGGCATGGGACATCTGAGAGGAGAAGAAGTAGGAGGAGGATTGCCGGAGTCGTCCAGGGTAGAATTAGAATAGAATAGGAGGCTGAAGAGATTAGCCTTTTCAGTTGGAGTGTTAGCAACAGAACCATCAGAGCGAATAAGAGGAGGAAAGGAAGATTTACAGAAATTGTTGGAGATGTTTTTGGCAAGAATCCAGAAAGATTTTTCAGTAGGAGAATTTAGGAGCTCAGCACACCTTCGTTTGGTGAAGGTCTGCTTTGCTCGTCGAAGAATATCCCTGCAACGATTCCGATCTGAATGAAAATTAGCAAGAGTGATAGGAGAAGGAGAATTTTTCCACTCTCGATACGCGATGTCTCTAGTCTGAATGGCACGAGAACAAGCACGATCGAACCATGGATTTTGAGGAGAGAAGCATTTAGTTGAAGAAGGAATGAACCTACTCATCCCATCAACGATTAAGGCCCCTACCTTATCGGCAGAGACCAAAGCGTCTTCAGAGACAAAGCAGTCACTCAAGGAATAGTTAGCGTAGAAGCAACGCAAAGCCCCCCAGTCAGCCCGATCAAAGTGCCAGAAGATACGCTTAGGGCAGGGTAGAGCAGTTGGAGAGAAAGCATGAAAATTAAGACAAATTAGATTGTGGTCTGATTTACCAATATGTGCGAAGATAGCATATTTATAGAGAGAAGGACTAGTAGTGAAGAATAAATCAAGACTGTTCAAGAATTGGTTGGGACGATCTGGAATGTGTGTTGGTTCTTTAATCAGTTGCTGCAGATCGTTGAGAATGCTGAATGATTCGGCCTCCTCTCCCCATGAATCGGTATGAGAGGAACCTAGCCATTCAGTGTTGTGTACGTTGAAATCCCCTAAATAGAGGACCTCAGTATTTGGATGCGAAGATGTAACAGTCTCGTGAGAAGTAGTTAGGTACTCAAAAAAGGTAGAAAAATCTGTTCTATTAGGAGAACAGTAGCAGAAGCACAAGATTATTGAAGTGGTAGGAAGAAAGATTTTAAGCCACAGAACATCGAAGTTAGGAGATTCAAGATTCACAAGACGTGTTACCGGAGTGTTGTGTTAACATAGGCACAAACTCCACCCTTAGAACGGAAATTATGAAATAAGTTATAGTTAGATATATTAAAAAAGTTAGAAGAGGAATTCTTTGATATCTGGGTCTCAGACAAGAGTAAAAGGTTAGGATGAGAATTAGAGAGATGGCATTCCACAGAAGCTAAGTTAGAGCGTAAGCCACGGATGTTGGTGAAGTGTACAGAGAACCCACGTCTGCGCACACCAGCCATTCTTCACAAACACTTACGTTCAAAACAGACAAACAAACAGCCAATCTAGCAAACTGACAAACACAAACAATCACACGAGCAAATAGACAGACTAACGAAGAGACAAAAAAACAAAATAAAAACCGAAATAATACTTATGTTAAAAACAAATATTAAAACGTTAAAATCAACTATGGAACTATATAGCTTAAAAACTATTTCTGTTTAAAACAAAATTTTCACTAAAAACTAATAGACAGACTAACGAAGAGACAAACAAAACAAAATAAAAACCGAAATAATACTTATGTTAAAAACAAATATTAAAACGTTAAAATCAACTATGGAACTATATAGCTTAAAAACTATTTCTGTTTAAAACAAAATTTTCACTAAAAACTTATCTTAAATTTTATCAATCACTAGTTGATCCCGTTGTAAATTAAACTACTATAGATACTAAATTTAAAACGCAAAAAAAATTTCTAAAACAAATATACGCAGTAGATTAACAATTAATTATAAACGTTTAAAAACACGGATACACTAAAATGCACTAAAACACAAATTAAAACGCTTAAGATAAAAAAAAAACACAAACACAACACGGAGAACACACTAGACACAACCATCCACCATGAATGCTAAACTATATATATATATATATATATATATATATATATATATATATATATATATATATATATATATATATTATATATATATATATATATATATATATATATATATATATATATATATATATATATATATATATATATATATATATATATATATATATATATATATATATATATATATATATATATATATATATATATATATATATATATATATATATATATATATATATATATATATATAGTATATATATATATATATATATATATATATATATATATATATATATATATATATATATATATATATATATAATATATATATATATATATATATATATATATATATATATATATATATATATATATATATATATATATATTATATATATATATATATATATATATATATATATATATATATATATATATATATATATATATATATATATATATATATATATATAATATATATATATATATATATATATATATATATATATATATATATATATATATATATATATATATATATATATATATATATATATATATATATATATATATATATATATATATATATATATATATATATATATATATATATATATATATATATATATATATATATATATATATATATATATATATATATATATATATATATATATATATATATATATATATATATATATATATATATATATATATATATATATATATATATATATATATATATATATATATATATATATATATATATATATATATATATATATATATATATATATATATATATATATATATAGAATATATATATATATATATATATATATATATATATATATATATATATATATATATATATATATATATATATATATATATATATATATATATATATATATATATATATATATATATATATATATATATATATATATATATATATATATATATATATATATATATATATATATATATATATATATATATAATATATATAATAATATATATATATATATATATAATATATATATATATATATATATATATATATATATATATATATATATATATATATATATATATATATATATATATATATCTATATATATATATATATATATATATATATATATATATATATATTAGGGCTACGAAAGGGAAGGGTGCCAGTACCAAGTGAAGGGAATTGGGGTGAAGGGAAACGAGGAGAAACCATGTTCTTTCATGAGGTGTTTTTGTGGGGTCAGACCCCCGAGGGGAAATGGGAGACGGAGCCCACATGTCATGGTCTTTCGTGAGTCAATTTTAATCCGCTTAATCCGATAATTCGTGATACCCCCTAATTAATTATGTTTATCCCTTAATCTCCGCCCATTTTGACTTTTTTTCCTCTTTGTACATGCCACCATGCACTTGCTTGGGTTATTTTCCCTTTGTAGATGGCGCCCTGAACGTGCCAAGCCTCATGTGCACGTGTCAGGCCCCAACTCATATTCTTTTCTGATTGCTATTTCTAACACTTTCTAGCACTTGTCCCTCATGCTAGTCACCATTCTAGCACTTGTTACTGATTCTAGACCCTTCCCCTACCCCTGAGGGGAGTGCCAGTTGACCCTGAGTATAATGTAAGTTGGCACTAAGGGTAGTGCCAGTACCAGCTGGCACCGATGGGAGTGGCAGTTGTCACAGAGGGTAAGGCGACATTAGGTGACATCCGGCAGCATCCGGCTACATCCGTGGACCAATGAAAATGCAGGCACCCTCGTTGATGACGTCATCTGCGCATGCGCACACTTCCTTACCCTATGACGTCATGATGCGGGTCTATCTTGAGACTATGACGTCACTCTACCGCCATTTTTCTTGATCAAGTGGTTTTTATTCCAATAGATTTTTCTTCTTAACTACTTTCTGTCAGACAATTTTGATCTCGTGGGTTTGCGCCATCTTGAATTTAATTTTGAATTTCCCCCCATTTCTTCTTGACCTCAACGCCATCTATTGAGTGAAAATCAAACTTCTTCCTCTTCCTCCTCGTCCGATAATTACAGTAAGAACTTAAAACTTTTTGTGAGACCAAGACCAGGATTCGAAACCTCGACCTCTTGATTTGAATTCCATCACGCAACCACTACACCAACTTGCCCATCATAACTTTGAAAAAGCGAATTGTTCTATTCATCCGACACGTTTTCGAATTTGAATTCGCTAGATGACGTCATCTGCGGATGCGCGCACACCTTATCCTGTGACGTCATGACACGGGCAATCTTGAGACTGTGACGTCACCCGGCCACTATTTTTTCCTTCACGTGATTTTTTCTTGATCACGTGGTTTTTATTTCCGTATATTTTTACCCCGTAGATTTTCTTCAACGATTGACTCTCTGGTTCATATCCGTGGGGTTTGGGCCCTTCGAGGACTGCGCTGCTCGGAGGAATATTCGCGGATGAGCGACACGAGGTCGCGATATCCTTCTGTGCGCAAACGCGTACACAAACATTCATGACGTGACAATTTATTTTTTAGAGGAAAAATTTACCACTTTCAAATATTATGGCGTCATACTTTTTTATTTTCCCACTCGTTAAGAGGGGAGGGCCAGTGTCATCGAAGCAGGCAGTGAGGGTAAGACAACATTCGACACCTCATTGGCTACATCCGTGTAAAGACGTGTGCCAATCAGGATGTAGGTGCTCTAGTTGGTGACGTCACCTACGTATACGCAAACACACACCTTACCTTATGACGTCATGCTTGCTTTTTCTAGCACTTTCTTACTCTTTTCCTAACACTTTCTAGTACGTGGCATTCTTGCTTGGCCATCTTGGATTTTGTATCTTCCATCGTGACCATCTGGCATCCGTCATTTTTGACGAAGTGGTTTTTATTTCCGTAGATTTTCTTCCTCCATCTTGATTACCATTTCTTAATCACGGGGTTTCTATAGGTATACATATTCCCTAAACACACACGCACCACATGCAGTGACGTCATGGAAAGGTTAATCATAAGAGTATGACTATTTATTTCCTTATGACGTCATCAATATCACGTGACTTTGATTCCTCAGGTGGACGTACGAAATAGCGCAATGAGGTGTGCGAACGCGTACATAAACATTCATCACGTGAATTTTTAATTTTAGAGGGAAAATTTATCATTTTCAAATTCGAATGTAAAAATATTATAACGTCATGATCATATTTTTTTTTATCATATTTTTTTTTTATTTCTATTTTTTCTTTTTAGATTTATTTTCTATTTTTAATTTTTTTATTTTATTTTTCATCTCACATATTCACATAAACACATGCACAAGTATATACAAACGCACATAACTACATCGAAGACATCACCATGCTACCCGCATTCATGAAATTGTCTTGGTAACAATCTCCAGCCGTTATTCTATTTGCAGGACTTTGAAATTTTTTCTATTTTGCCGTTCATGCACGTAGTAAAGTACCCAAAACGTATAATGACTCAGTGATGACCACTTGTTGAAACACATGCACATTTTAACATTACATACACTGATATACATGACATATCAAAGCGAAATTCATGTATATTACTTCTAACAAACATATCACACTCATTTAAAGCTATTAAGCACCCTCTAAGTATATTTTCCCTACGAAATATCTCCCTTACGAAAACTGAATGTCTTTATTTACACTGTATTCACACTCTCTCACGGCATTCAGACATTTCTACAGCACTTATAATAGACACTGTGTTGGTTTCTGCACTGTCTCGCATCATGCGTCATAAATCTAAACTATCTTTTATCACTAATGCATGAACAAAAGGCATGTTAGTATCTTTCTGACATACAAATTACAGAACTTTACACTCATTGTTCAACCAAAACTGTTCAATATATAATTTAAATCTCCATGGTCACTCATTTAATATATAATTAATTGATCCTTCATATTCAATCTAACTTTTTAACACTAATGCATGAACAAAGACGCATATTTCATATGGCACATATTTCATTCCCTATTCCCTTCAACCTAAATCTTAATTTCCTTATATAGTCTTAATTTTTACACTTCAACATAACCAAACACATGTTATCCACTCTGCAACATACAATATATTGGAAATTACTTGCATTTCTTATCTATTTCTTTCAATGTATATCTTAATTCATCTTAGTATGCTAAACATTTTATCAATAAAGCATGATCAAAGACATACAGCCATCTCTTTAACTTATATTTTATTGTACTTACATATATTTTCACAATAAGCCTCATCAATATATAACTTAAACCCCTGCATTTAACTTACCTTTTGTATTTATTGTATGAATAAAGTAATGCTAGTATCTATCTGGTACGCATGTCATAGAACTTTTTGTTCACTATTCACCTCAAAACTATTCAACATTTAATTTAGTTCTCCATGGTTAACTCAACTTCATCATTAAGACATGAACAAAGACGTGGCATCTTCTATCTAGCATACGAATTGCACTACTTTATATTAACATTCAACATAAACATAATCAATTAACTTAATTCTTCATATTCAACTTATATTTTTTCCGCATAGGTACGGTCAAAGATATTCCGGAATCTCTATTAGCACGCAATTTATAGAACTTGACATTCAATTCAGACTCTAGTCCCCCCCCCCAAGATGTGACTTAAGTACTACATACTACCTGACTTTAAACACTTTGACAAGATCGAGCAGGCGTCATCATCTCTTACACATACAGTTTATAGAGGCACACATTCATTTCTTATCTTATTCTTTCATCAATTTTCTTATTTCCCTCTAACACAGCGTCTATTGATCCTGTATTCCCTAGTACCTCCGAAATATAACTTAAATCTCTGTATTTAATCTATCTTTTGTATTTATTGTATGAAGCAAAGTCATCCTCGTATCTATCTGGTACGCAAGTCATTGAACTTTTCATTTATTATTCACCTCGAAACTATTCAACATTTATTTTGATTCTCCAAGCATGACTTAACTTTATTACTAAGGTATGAACGGAGTTATTCCATCATCTGTCTAGCATACAAATTAAATATCTTTACATTAATATTCAGCAGAAACTCATAGATATTTAACTTAAAACATAATCAAAGACATACTGACAGCTCTCCAACACGTAATTTATAGATATTGACATGTATTTCATTACATAATCTTCTCGTCATTTACCTTAATCTCCATATACTACCAAACTTTTATCACTTCAACATCCTTTCATCATCTCTCTAACGTGTAATTTATAAAACCTTATATACTTGTCTTAACTAAATCTTTCAAAATATATCTTAATTCACAAAAGTGCACTAAACTTTTTTATCATTATACCTATCATCATCATATTTTCCAACACGAATGTAAATATTGTGACATCATACATTTTCTTAATTAGTATGTATTAGAATTATTATATTCATAGGAATTTATTTTGTAACATAACATCACTACCATAAATCCATGTGACGTCATAAATTTTCTTTGAACGTATTGCTTTCAAGTTTTAACCTGAATTATTAACCCTAGAAGTATTTTATTTTTCATAACTAAGAAACGTTATTGGATCCATTTTTTCCGATATTTAACATGCTTTTTATATTTACTGAAAGTTAGCACAAAATATTCATGTTTCTATGACGTCATAGCTACGTGGTTGGTTGTATTTTTTTAATTCCCTGAATGTTTTTGACTCACTACATTTGCGTACTTATTTACTTTAACTCACTATAACCAAAGTTCTAAAGGAGACCATGTGTCTATGAAGTCATAACACATGACTGGTCACTACGTAAGCCTACAAATCCTGATATATTATGTTTTTTGGTTAGCCACATTTACATTTTCCGTATAACCATATGCTTATCATTCCTGATTCAAATATTTAATATCTACAGCGTCATTCTATAACAATACTTAATGTATTTATAATGAAAATTCCTATTGCATAATAAATCAATACCATAATTTGGATTTAATACGAGTGAAAACATTTACTTAATATTACATCATATAATTTTAATTTCATAATTTTTCCTTTAATGCAATACACATGTTTCTTGGATATTTATTCTGTTTTTCTTCAAACTATTATTTTTAACTTTATTCCATATTACATTTTTCTAAATTTCTTTTCAAGAGATGACTTTAAATTATTTTAAAACTTATTACACATTTCATTTTTGTAAAATTCCTATTTCAATCTTTATATTTGTTTTAAGATATAACTTTAAAATTTATTTTAATTTCTTTCAATAATAAATTATTATTTCTCTTAAAAAATGCAAATTCTTTTATAAAACCTTTATTTATTATAATTTTTCGTTTTTTTACTGCTAACACTCTGATTCATGTAAAAGAACATAAGAGCTCTTCATCTCCTAATACGTACGCGTGCACACACACAGACACGTGTTTCAAAACGCTATGATGTCTTCCATCTACCATCTTAATTTTCTTTTCATGTATATATATATATATATATATATATATATATATATATATATATATATATATATATATATATATATATATATATATATATATATATATATATATTTACACATCACCACTACTCATGGGAATAGCCCTATTCAAGGAGGGGGTGTCAGAAAAATAAAAGTAAAGTAGAAGAATAAAAACAATAAAAATAATAATAGCAATAATAATTAAAGATAAAAATGACCCCTGTAGGACCCATCTAACGCAAATTTCTTAGGTGTGCGCAGACGCGGGCCTTAAAGAAATTGAGATTAAATTCGGCAGGAAATACAGAAGATGGGAGAGAATTCCACAGAACAGATGTGGCAGGAAAGAAAGAGGCACCACAGCAGACAAGCCTAGAGTTGCCTATGTCCACGCAAAATTGATGTGAAGACAATGCACCCCTTGTGCTACGAGGACGACGTAAAGGTGGAGGTATACGGGTGGATAGTTCCCTCGAGCATTTGCCGCTGTAGTACCTATAGAAAAGAGACAAGGCACCAACGTCGCGTCTCAAAGATAGAGAGTCAAGTGAGTTAGAAAGAGCGGAACAGTTTATGTCTTTTAGCATTTGACTCAACCTTATCCAAAAGACGGGTGAAACCTGAGCCACTCCAGATATGAGAGCAGTACCCAATACAAGGGCGGATGAGACCCTTGTATATATATATATATATATATATATATATATATATATATATATATATATATATATATATATATATATATATATATATATATATATATATATATATATATATATATATATATATATATATATATATATATATATATATATATATATATATATATATATATATATATATATATATATATATATATATATATATATATATATATATATATATATATATATATATATATATATATATATATATATATATATATATATATATATATATATATATATATATATATATATATATATATATATATATATATATATATATATATATATATATATATATATATATATATATATATATATATATATATAATATATATATATATATATATATATATATATATATATATATATATATATATATATATATATATATATATATATATATATATATATATATATATATATATATATATATATATATATATATATATATATATATATATATATATATATATATATATATATATATATATATATATATATATATATATATATATATATATATATATATATATATATATATATATATATATATATATATATATATATATATATATATATATATATATATATATATATATATATATATATATATATATATATATATATATATATATATATATATATATATATATATATATATATATATATATATATATATATATATATATATATATATATATATATATATATATATATATATATATATATATATATATATATATATATATATATATATATATATATATGTATATATATATATATATATATATATATATATATATATATATATATATATATATATATATATATATATATATATATATATATATATATATATATATATATATATATATATATATATAGTATATATATATATATATATATATATATATATATATATATATATATATATATATATATATATATATATATATATATATATATATATATATATATATATATATATATATATATATATATATATATATATATATATATATATATATATATATATATATATATATATATATATATATATATATATATATATATATATATATATATATATATATATATATATATATATATATATATATATATATATATATATATATATATATATATATATATATATATATATATATATATAGTATATATATATATATAGTAGTTATGGTATATAAGTGTAAAAATTATATATATATATATATATATATATATATATATATATATATATATATATATATATATATATATATATATATATATATATATATATATATATATATATATATATATATATATATATATATATATATATATATATATATATATATATATATATATATATATATATATATATATATATATATATATATATATATATATATATATATATATATATATATATATATATATATATATATATATATATATATATATATATATATATATATATATATATATATATATATATATATATATATATATATATATATATAGATGGTCAAGTTGGTGTAGTGGTAGCGTGATGGAATTCAAATCAAGAGGTCGAGGTTTCGAATCCTGGTCTTGGTCTCACAAAAGGTTTTGAGTTCTAACTGTAAATATCGGACGAGGAGGAAGAGGAAAAAGTTTGATTTTCACTCAAAAGATGGCGTTGAGGTCAAGAAGAAATAGCGTGAAAATTCAAAATTAAATTCAAGATGGCGCAAACCCACGAGATTAAATTTGTTGGACAGAAATCAAGTAGTTAAGAAGGAAAAATCTACGGGAATAAAAACCACGTGATCAAGAAAAATGGCGGTCGAGTGACGTCATAGTCTCAAGACAGACCCGTATCATGACGTCATAAGGTAAGGAGTGTGCGCATGCGCGGATGACGTCATCAACGAGGGTGCCTGAATTCTCATTGGTCCATGGATGTCGCCGGATGTTGCCTTACCCTCAGTTACAACTAGCACTCTCTTCGATACCAACGGGCACTGGCAGTACCATAAAGTCAACTGGCACTAGCAATCCCCTCGGTGCCAACTGGTACTGGCACTACCTTTAGTGCCATCTGACATTACACTCAGGGTCAACTAGAACTCCCTTCAGGCCTTGGGGAGGGGTCTAGCATGAGTGACAAGTTCTAGAAAGGTGTCTAGCATGAGGGACAAGTGATAGAAAGTGCTAGAGAGGGCACTCAGAAAAGAGCATGAGTTAGGGCCTGACACGTGCACATGAGGCTTTGCACGTTCTGGGCGCCATCTACAAAGGGAAAATAACCCAAGCAAGTGCATGGTGGCTTGTACAAATGGAAGAAAAGATCAAAAGGGGCGGGGATTGAGGGATTAAAATAATTAATTAGGGGATTTTCCGGATTAAATCACGGATTATCGGATTAAACGGAGTAAAATTGACTCACGAAAGAGAATGATATGGGACTCCACCTCCCATTTTCCCACAGAGGGGTCTGACCCCCCAAAAACACCTCATGAAAGAACATGGTTTCCCCTCCTTTCCCTTCACCCAAATTTCCCTCACTTGGTACTGGCATCCTTCACTTTCGTAGCCCTAATATATATATATATATATATATATATATATATATATATATATATATATATATATATATATATATATATATATATATATATATATATATATATATATATATATATATATATATATTATAGTGTCTGTGTGATTGTAAACTTTGCAAACCTTTGATTTTAAAACGATAATAATAATAATAAATAGAAAATAAAATTTGTAAGAAGAAAAAATTTGTGCATAGTTGTAAATTTGAGATATATTAATGTATACCTGACTGTGTGTATGTTCAAACGCTTTAATATTTTTAACCATAAAATTTGAGAAAAAATTATGAAAATTTTAACGTTCGTTAAAAAAAAAAAAATTTCCATGTAGAATTTTTTTGGGGGGTGAGGGGAAGGGAGGGGGAAATATCTTTTACAAAATAAATTTTACTTTGAAAAATTGAATTAATAAATTGCTTAGAGAAAAACAACTTTGGAATAAAAAAAATTTACTTATGACTCCATTACACTGGGCAACTATGCCAGCCAGCGAGTGAGCGAGTAGTCGATTGCACTTGTCTAGAAAACTCGCTGCACTAAGTCATCTATCTATCACCTCATTGGGAATATTCATTGTTTCGAGTGTTTCAACTCTCAATAAAACTATTCAAAATTCAAAATTATTATTATTATTATTATTATTATTATTATTATTATTATTATTATTATTATTATTATTATTATTATTATTATTATTATTATTATTATTATTATTATTATTGTTATTATTATCTTTATAATAATTATTATTATGATTAGGATCAATATGATTATATATTATTATTAGCATAAACCTAGCGTTTGCCGATTTTTGTACTCTCTCTTTCTCCCTCTCTCCCTCCCTCTCTCTCTCTCTCTCTCTCTCTCTCTCTCTCTCTCTTTCTCTCTCTCTCTCTCTCTCTCTCTCTCTCTCTCTCTCTCTCTCTCTCTCTCTCTCTCTCTCTCTCTCACCTATAGCAAATATTAGAAATTTAATTTTATTATTTTATTGTCCTTATTTTTAATTTGGAACTAGATTATCTTTAGCCCTACCACATTCATTTATTAATTCAATTTTTTTTTGTAATCAAACTTTCAAAAGGAAACTTGGAAAAATTATAAATATTATTTTAAATTTTGGGAAGATAATTAATTATTAATTTTTTTTTGTGATAGATTATTTTTAGTCATACCAAAATTAATTTGCAATGAACAACTGAGTATCAAACGAGTCTATTTATATCTTTGTATATTAGAATTCATATTATGGATATATGTATGTATGTCTGTGTGACCTTATTTGATGAGTCATTTAAAGTCCAATCCAATTCTTTTATAATTGCATGTAAGCATTTAAAATGATTTTAGTTTGTTTTTCTACTGTAATTTTTATCATTTTTATTTATTATTGTAGGATTATTTTGAGTCATACCTGATTCATTATTGAATGTTTTTATTTAATATCTAGTTTTATATTCCTATATTTATTATCATTATTATTATTATTATTATTATTATTATTATTATTATTATTATTATTATTATTATTATTATTATTATTATTATTATTATTATTATTATTATTATTATTATTTGTGTCCATAATATAATATAATTAATGATGTTCATAATTTCCGTTTCCAATCAACGAGTTGTTTTAAACTTAGAAATAAGAAAAGTTTCTTTATTTACCCAAAAACGAAGATCTCTATAGTCAAAAAGATTTATATATATATATATATATATATATATATATATATATATATATATATATATATATATATATATATATATATATATATATATATATATATATATATATATATATATATATATATATATATATATATATATATACTATATATATATATATATACTATCTTACAGTAGAGTTTATGAAACTTATGGCTTTGTTTGCACTAAAATTTGGTGTGATTGGCTTGCTGACTCTAAATGTAAGAAAGGAACATATTCAGAAGTTCTTGAATGGGACACTGATATTTTTGAAATAGGATTGGAACCACTTCCAATTCAAAGGCCAGCAGAAGTAGATATTAAAATCGATTTAAATGTTCATTTTTATGTAGAGGTAAAAATATTTCCTTTTTCTGTATATATATATATATATATATATATATATATATATATATATATATATATATATATATATATATATATATATATATATATATATATATATATATATATATATATATATATATATATATATATATATATATATATATATATATATATATATATATATATATATATATATATATATATATATATATATATATATATATATATATATATATATATATATATATATATATATATATATATATATATATATATATATATATATATATATATATATATATATATATATATATATATATATATATATATATATATATATATATATATATATATATATATATATATATATATATATATATATATATATATATATATATATATATATATATATATATATATATATATATATATATATATATATATATATATATATATATATATATATATATATATATATATATATATATATATATATATATATATATATATATATATATATATATATATATATATATATATATATATATATATATATATATATATATATATATATATATATATATATATATATATATATATATATATATATATATATCACCTCTGATGGGCAAAGGCCAGAGGCCTACTAATATTCCACCAGAATTAAGGGAAAAGTCTGAAACATGGTTAAATTAAAGGCCGATATGACCTGATACACTGCGTTAGTTAGTGCCTAAGTCATAGGAAGTTGGGAAAATAGATGAAGGAAGTGTGTTCCAGACTTTACCGGTAGAGTTTATGTAAGATTGAGCATAGCTGTTCAGTCTGTATTCAGAGAGTTGGACAGAGAAAGGATGAGGCTGTGTAGAAAGACGATTCTCAATGGAGGAGGTATGCTACGAAAGAGTTCAGAAGAGCAGTGTCCGTTGTAATAGCGATAGTAAAGAGAGTGACGCAACATTTCGACTGGCAGAAAGAGATTGGTGAGAATAGTGAAAGTAGGAGAGTTGATAAGGCGAAAAGCTCTAGACTCCACCTCCTCAAGGAGAGCTGTATGAGTGGAACCACCCGAGATGAGTGACTCATACTCCATACAAGGGCGAACAACACCCCTATACAGAGCAAGCAACTGGTGTGGTGTGAAGAAATATTGAAGGCGCCTCAGAACACCCAACCTCTTAGAAGCTTGTTTAGAAAGAGAGGTAATGTGATCTTTCCATAAAGATCACGAGAAAAAGAAACACCTAGAATATTAAGGAGAGATGAAGGCTTGAGTTGCGTGTTTTCGAAGAAGATATCGTAGTTGTGTGGAAGATTGTGTCGAGTAGAAAGATGGAGTAATTGAGTTTTTGAAGCATTGACAACGACCATGTTTTCTCTGCCCCAATTTGAAATGAGAGATAGATCAGAGGTTAGTTGCTCCAAGGCCACCCTCCTCGCCTCTATTAACTGTTGCTGGGAGGGGTGCCTTTCAAAATGAAAAGAGTAATGAAGGGTGGATTCATCAGCATAGGAGTGGATAGGAGATGAAGTACCAGAGAGAAGGTCATTAATGAAAAGTAAAAAAAGTGTTGGGGATAGGACAGATCCTTGAGGAACACCATTATTAATAAATTTATAGGATGAACGGTGGCCGTCTACAACAGCTGCTATAGAATGACCAGAAAGGAAATCAGAAAGAAGGCCACAGAGAGAAGGATAGATTTCGAAAGAGGGAAGTTTGGAATTCAAAGCTTTGTGCCAGACTCTATCGAAAGCATTGGATGTGTCCAGCGCAGCAGCAAAAGATTCCCCGAAATGCCGAGGAGCGGAGGACCAAGAGTCAGAGAGAAGGAAAAGAAGATCACTCGTAGAGCGTTTCTTACGAAAGCCATATTGGCGATGAGAGATAAGATTAGAAGAATTGAGATGTTAGAAAATCTTTTTGTTAAGGATAGATTCGAAAACTTTAGAAAGAATGGAGGTTAATGAAATTGGACGGTAGTTAAAGGGTTGAGAGGGGTCCCCCTTCTTCGGCATAGGCTGAATGATCGACCATTTCCAGCAAGAAGGGAAGGTTAAAGCAGAAAGACAAAGACGAAATAGTTTACCAAGGCAGGGTGCAAGCTCGGAAGCGCAGGTTTTAAGAAACACGGCTTCTTAGTATTAAGCTAAAAGAGAGCAAAAATGACATCTATAGGAAAAATTACAATTTTAGACATTAATGAGTTGGAGAGTGTTGAAGGAGTAGGAACAGCTCCGGAATCGTCTAAGGTTGAATTAGAGGCAAAAGTTTGAGCAAAGAGTTCAGCTTTAGAGGAAGGCAAAACGGTAGTTGAACAGTCAAAATATACTGGAGGAGGGAAAGAGGAAGAAGCAAAGTTAGAGTTGACATTTTTTGCAAAATGCCAGAAAGGGCGAGAAGAAGAGGAGCCATAAAGAATATTGCATTTGCGAAGGAGAAAAGAGTTTTTCGGATCTGAAGAATAAATTTTGCACGATACCGGGATGAAATATAAGTTGCGTGAGTTTCTGGAGTTTGAAGACAACTGTTATCTCTGAAGGCAGCATCTATGTGGCGGATAGCACGAGAAAGGCCTGATTTAAACCAAGGTTTATTAGGTTTAGTGGAAGGGAAAGAAAATGGAATGTACGCTTCCATGCCAGAGAGAATCACCTCAGTTATGCACTCTGCACACTCCGAGGGACCCCTTCCACGGAAACAGTAATCATTCCATGGAAAATCAGAAAAGTACGATCGCAAGTGAAACCAGTTAGTGGCACCGAAATGCCAGAAACGTCTCCTCCCCGAAGGCGGGGGCCGTTCTTGCGGAAGATTTGAAGAGACAGGACAAGATACGGAGATAAGATGATGATCGGATGAACCCAGAGGAGGGAAGAGTTTAACAGTATAAGGAGAAGGATTGGAAGTTAGAAAAAGTTCAAGTATGTTGGGGTCATCACCAAGACGGTCAGGGATACGGGTAGGGAGATGCACCAACTGCTCAAGGTTGTTCTGGATAGAAAATTGGAAGGCAAGTTCACCAGCTGTATCATGAGAAGTAGATGAAAGCCATTGGCGGTTGTGAACATTGAAATCACCTAAAATGATGATTTCGGAGAAAGGAGACTAAGAAAGAATGTGTTCTATTTTGGAGTTAAGATAGTCGAAGAATTTTGGATAGTCTGTAGAGTTAGGAGATAAGTAGACAGAACAAATGAATTTAGTTGTAGAGTTGCAAGAAAGTTTGAGCCATAAAGTAGAGAATTCAGAAGACTCCAAATTAGAGACACGAGAACAGACAACATTATTGCGCACATATGCGCAACATCCGTCTTTGGCTGAAAATTGAAGATAGAAACAGTAGGAGGAAACAGAGTAGGGTTTGCTGTCAATGCACTCAGATACCTGAGTTTCAGCTAAGAAAGAACAAGAGATGAGGTCTAGAAGAAGATAGGTGGTGTTTGACAAAGTGGAGATTAGAAAAAAGCCCACGAATGTTGCAGAAATTAATGAAAAAGGAAGACCGTGCACCAGGCAAGTCAGCTTAGAGGTCTTGCTGGCGCCAACTTTATCACGGGAGGCCACCAACTCACAAGTGGTGATGGGAAAGGAGTGGATGAAGGGCGATCTTTGAAATCCGCCTCTCTTGGATTTTCCGAGGCAGATTTATATTTTGCCATTTTTGAATTCATTCAATAGGTAATGTAAGTGTAAGGGTTTGTAAATTTGTAGGACACATGTGAAGAAGGAGGAATTTTGGAGCATAGGCACTCTAATGTGAGTCAAGGATACACCAAAAACCCTGTGAGAAGGTGAAAAGCGAAAAGGAACGAACCAAAGGGCAACAGAGTGAAACGGAATGGTTTAGCCCATCCTATCACCCCGTGTGTTAAGCCCAGTGGGGGGTAGTTTCATCGCTTCGGACTGCACTACATCCTCTCCCTATATATATATATATATATATATATATATATATATATATATATATATATATATATATATATATATATATATATATATATATATATATATATATATATATAATATATATATATATATATATATATATATATATATATATATATATATATATATATATATATATATATATATATATATATATATATATATATATATATATATATATGTATTGTGCCCTTTTTAAAAGATACCCAAAAATATAAAAAACGTTTTCTATAAAAGTTAGTATTTTAAAGCATTAACTTGTGAATAGTGTTAATATTGTTTTAAATAAGAAAAATCAGTTAAAACCTTGTAATAAATAAAAATAAAGTTTCTTTTTGTTATAAAAGTACTTACTATTTAGGTATAAAAATATAAACTATTAATTTAAAAAGTTAAACATTTAAAAAATAATGTAAATTGTAAATTATTGCTATAACAAATTCTTAATTAATATTCTTTTACCTTGCTTTTCACTCTATTTTCCCGACAAAAACAATAATTTTCCCGGCATAACCTCGCATGGAAAACCATTATAAAAAACTATTATTAAATGTGAAATGTGTTTATTATATTTTATATTGAATTGTACTTTCAATAAAATTAATGTTAATGTTGAAAAATTCAATTTTAAAATAGTTTAATGTAATATTTAAAATATTATAAAATAATATTTTCCATTTTCAATATAACATTTTATATGTTATTTCTATATGAATTTGTAAAACTTTAATAATAGTAACGTTATAAACAATTTTTGCTAAAATTATTAAAATAAAGAATCAAATCAAATTAAAATCATTTTAAAATAAAGTGGAAAACCAGCTACTTTTCTTACACCTTCCATATATTGAGATAATTTTCAGATGCAAAAATAAGGAGCCGACATTCACTTTATCCTAGAAGCCGAAGAAGAAGCCGCACCGTCAAAAAGAAGACCTCCAAAGCCGAGACAAGAAGAAGCCTCCACAGCAGCAGAAAATGACGTCCCAGAAGAAGAAGAAGAAAGAAAATAAAATAAAGTGAAAAACCAGTTACTTTTCTTACACCTTCCCAATATTGAGATAATTTTCAGAAAGCATAAAAATAAGAATTCGACATTCACTTTATCCAAGAAGCCTAAAAAGAAACTGCCACTATAGCCGAACTGTCCAGAAGAAGACGTCAAAGTAGAGGTAAAAAGAAGCCACTCCTACAGTAACAAAAGAAGACTCCCAGAAGAAGAAGTTCCAACGCCTCTGCTCCCAAAAGGAGACCAAGTTTGGCAGAATATTTGCCCTCGACTGTGGTTCCACCTTTAACGTAGTCTTCCATCTGAGGCGCAGACGCTCCGCAGACGCCTGAAGAGAAGTGGTGGCTACCACACGCCTACCAGTCGGCATTCCACAAGGGAACATTTAAAGCACCAAGCCTCCTGATCTATTCCAATTCGCGCTACACAATATAGGGACCTCCTGCAACACATATTTGGTGACTCCTACATAACAGGTTCCCTATATAGTTGGTAACCCTGGTCATAGTTTACTACATATTGGTAACCCTGGTCATAGGTTACTATATATATATATACATATATATATATATATATATATATATATATATATATATATATATATATATATATATATATATATATATATATATATATATATATATATATATATATATATATATATATATATATATATATATATATATATATATATATATATATATATATATATATATATATATATATATATATATATATATATATATATATATATATATATATATATATATATATATATATATATATATATATATATATATATATATATATATATATATATATATATATATATATATATATATATATATATATATATATATATATATATATATATATATATATATATATATATATATATATATATATATATATATATATATATATATATATATATATATATATATATATATATATATATATATATATATATATATATATATATATATATATATATATATATATATATATATTATATATATATATATATATATATATATATATATATATATATATATATATATATATATATATATATATATATATATATATATATATATATATATATATATATATATATATATATATATATATATATATATATATATATATATATATATATATATATATATATATATATATATATATATATATATATATATATATATATATATATATATATAGTATATATATATATATATATATATATATATATATATAGTTCACAATATTCATTTTATTATCCATGGAAATACTATATATTTAAAATCTAAATAATTCATTAGGCCACCAAACAGAAATCAAGTACTTAAGATTTGTTAATAAAATTAATATTTAGCTTTATTACTTTTAAATAAAACTGTTAAACTAGTTCTGTGTGTATAGTCTTTTCTTTAGGAAATATTAAAGTAATATATTTTTTTAACAGAGTCATTGAACCTAAAATATCATTGGTCATGACAATGTAGATCTTTAAATGACAATATACTGAAATAAATTATTTAAATAAATGTTAACATAATTATGTACACAATTATAGCTTAATGTTAGAAATACATAACATTTTGTGTCACAACTTTAATGTAGAATTTATGACTTAAGTCAGCGGTCTACAAACATTTTTGATCGTGTAACCCTAAGACGAAATTAACTATAAGTTGTACCCCTATAAAATAATATATATATATATATATATATATATATATATATATATATATATATATATATATATATATATATATATATATATATATATATATATATATATATATATATATATATATATATATATATATATATATATATATATATATATATATATATATATATATATATATATATATATATATATATATATATATATATATATATATATATATATATATATATATATATATATATATGATAGATAGAGAGAGAGAGAGAGAGAGAGAGAGAGAGAGAGAGAGAGAGAGAGATTGAAAGCCTTGATACTTAATCTCCCTATGTGGCCGATGTTGTTGTCTGGACGATTAAGAGCTTCTAAAATAAAAATAAAAATAAGCTGCTTAAATTGTCTGGTAATAGATTTTAATGACTGGAGGAGTCAACATTTATGAGAGAGTTCGACCTAATCCTAGATGTTAATACCTTGGAGAGTTTTGTTGTAGAAACATTGCTTATTAGGATTGAATGAATATTCTATCAGTAATGGTAATGTGCTCTTCTACATATTGAGAATAATGCATTTAGCTCTGTGCTTTAAATGAACATTATTATTGATCTGGTAATAGATTATTTGTAAAAGTACATAGTTATATGTTCCTTTGGTGTTGCATGGAAATGTGCTTCACATGTAAAATATATTAATAATAGAACTCATACCCTTGCATCAGAAGAAGCATTTAATATTCACGCTACCATATAATATTTATTTCATTAATTAAAGAATCATTTTGACTGTATTTACCCTTTCTTGTATTTATGTTTCTTATAAAAGTAAATACTATAAACTAATTGCTTTTCAATTGCCAGGCTATTTGAGTCTAATATACACACCTTATTTTTATTTTAGAAGCTCTTAATCATCCAGACAACAACATCGGTCAGATGGGGAGATTAAGTATCAAAACTTTCATTGGGGGCAGTGGTTTAGGGCGTTAATTTAATATTCATTGCAAGTCGCTTTTATTGTTAGTAGTCGGTAAGAGACGAGATTTCAATTTTCGTTTTGGACATAAAATATTTATTCGTTGGGACATTTTTTCATTCTTATTTATATGAATTTCATAAAATTAGGCCTAAAGCGAAGTGGCAATAAGAGTAACATAAATATTGTTGTTTAAAAAGTTATGAATACTTTTGTAATAATAATAAAAGAATAAAGTAACAAATTATAATTGAAAATTGTTATAAATATAGAAACTGAATCTTACAAGGGAAATTTAGAAAATATTTCATTATAAATATATTGATTTAAAGAAATTATACGTTGCAGAAGAGAGCCTTTTTTAATCTTCAATTTTTGCGTAGAATTATCTAAATACCTATTAACAATGGCGGAAGATAACGGAAATGCTGATGTTGTAAATATTTCAAATATGGTTGGTAAAATGAAATGGAAAAACAAATTTCAAAAGTTTTATTAACCAATTTAACACTTGCGCAAAGTTAGAGAATTGGGATGAGGATATCAAGGTAATTTTCAGATGTTTGTGTGTTGACACAGCTCAGACTTACCTAAGCACAAATCCGGAGATAGATGAATTGAACTTTGACGAGTTAGTAACTTTCCTATCAAAGCGATTTCAAAACATCGTGTTAAAACAAGAGTCATACAGTTGGTTCACATACGTAAAACAATATAATTTTGATGTAAGACGTTACTCAGACAAAATAGACGAAATTAGTGAAGATGTAATGGAATTTCTAACGGAGGTTGAGAATATAGAAAGTCGTGATCAATTTTTGATTTCTATTTTCATTAATGGTTTAAATTTAAAAATAAAGAAATTAATAGGTATACAAGATTTTACATCATATAATGCATGCATACAAGCCGCTTTAAAAGCTAAGAAACTTTTGCCAAATAAAAAGCCAATATTTAACATAAATTAACGTAAAAGAAATAGTTACCCCTATAGAAATAGAAACACTCCCCATTATAATTATTACTATAAAGATCAATTTAAAGATGAGTATGGTTATGTAAGTAATATAAATTGTTTCCATTGCGGAGAATATGGCCATAAGAAAATTGTTTGTCCTCGTTTACACAAAAGAAATGTTTCATTCCCAAACCATTCAAAAAAACTATTAAGCAGATCCATGGATGATGATTACATTAAGTCCAGTTGTAAATATTAAAATAAATAATATAAAATCTTTAGCATATTTTGATTCTGGTGAAAATATCTCTACAGATTCATATAAACGCTATCTAAAATTATCTGAGATGGATCTGGTTGAAAGTAAAATAAAGACATCACATATACAAGCATTTAGTGTTACAGGTGAAATATTAGATATAATAGGTAAAATTTCTCTTTATTTAAATATAGGGAAAGTGAAAATAGTACATGAAGTATATATTTTAGATAAACTTCACTTTAGAGGAAATATTTTAATAGGGAGAAATATTTTGAGGAGGTTGGGAAGAGTTACATTTGACTTAGTAGAGAGATATATAGAAGCGAATAAATTTAGAATGTCTATTGTATGTGCAGATGATCGTAGTTTAAAGTGTTTTAAAATTCAAAAAGAAGATATATATCAAAATATGTTAAAAATAGATAAAAAAAAATTTGTTTTACCTCCGAGATCTTTTGTAAAAGCTCATGGTTTAGTAGGAAAGAATTGGAGAGGCAAAAATGTAGTGGTAGAATTAAATTGCAAGGAAGGGCTAAGAGTGGGAAGTACTCTCGCATGTGTCAATGATAAGTTACAAATTCCTTTCACAATAGCTAACTATTAAGATCATTAGGCAGTTTTAAGTAAAAATGAGCTAATAGGGGACATTTTTTTTTGCAAAAAACGAGGAAATTGAAATAGAAAATATTGTAAAGTCGGGAAATACATTTAATTTAGAGGATATAAATTTAGACAATTTAGAGACTAGTCAGCAAGTAAAGATATTAGAAATAATTAAAAAATATAAAGATGGCTTCGCTCAAACTTCAGACGACATAGGATTGTGTACTTTAATTAAACATAAAATAAATACAGGGGATAAAAAAAATTTTTCACTCCTTAGTATCCTTTGCCACAATCGACCAAAGAAATTATGCAAGACAAAATGTTGAAGTTAGGTTTGACAGAGAGATCCACCAGCGCTGAATTTCACCAATTATATTTATTAAGAAAGCAATAATAGCTACAGATTTGTATTTGATGGAAGACAATTAAATAAAGTCACAGAGGTAGAAGTCATGGCAAAGCCCAGAGTAGATGAGATTTAACTTCTTTAAATGGGTCGAGTTATTTTTCTGTTTTGGATAATTTAAAACGGTTTAATCAGATATTAATAGAGGAAAAGGATAGACCCAAGACTAGTTTCATAGGGCCAGAAAATTTTAAGATAAAGTAAGTTAATGAAAAACAATTGAGACGATTCTTATCTTTTTATTTAATATATTAAGGAAATCATGTCTTCTTAATAACTAAATATAAAATAAAATTTTAATATAAATATAAATAAATATATGAAATATGCATATAAAGGTTATATAAATAAATCAAGCAAATAAAACCTTAAATATCGTATCATAAATTTAACCGCTATATTTCATCTCTTCTAGCCGAAAACTTAACATCTTTAACTCTGTTTTCATTAATTTATTGTAAGCAAATCTGAATGTTAATAATGAATCTTTTAATAAAAAAAAAACTACTGAAAACATATTTTATGAAAATAAAAAGACAAATATAAATAAAAATATATAATATAAATAATAATATGATAAAAAGTCGTTTTGTGTCATTAGAAGAAATCTTTTTACTTTTAAATTTTAAGGCGCCGTCAATAACTTAGGCTTAATAAATATTATTAAGATTCATTAAGGAATTATTATTATTTCTTATATCTTTTAACATAAATAAAATAATCTGCGACTTTCTTATAAATATATTACTTTCTACTTAATTATAGGGATACTGAACTAAAAACGCCATTAAATAAATTTTATCGGACATCATAACTTATAACTACATAAAAAAAGAAACTAGATATATTAATATACTTTTTACGCTATTAAATATTAAATTATATATATATATATATATATATATATATATTATTTCTCCTCTGGTGAGCAAAGGCCAGAGGCCTACCAATGTTCCACCAGAGTTGGGAGGAAAGTCGGAAACATGGTCAAATTAAAGGCCGACATGACCTGATACAAGGCGTTTAAAGGTGCCTAAGTCATAGGAAGTTGGGAAAATAGATGAAGGAAGTGTGTTCCAGACTTTACCAGTAGAGTACATGTAAGATTGAGCATAGCGGTTAAGTCTGGGGTCAGAGAGTTGGACAGAGAAAGGATGAGACTGTGTAGAAAGACGAGTCGCACGAACCCTTCTTAATGGAGGAGGTATGCGATGAGAGAGTTCAGAAGAGCAGTGTCCATTGTAATAGCGATAGTATAGAGAGAGTGACGCAACATTTCGATGGGCAGAAAGAGATTGGAGTGAATTAGTGAGAGCAGGAGAATTGATAAGGCGAAAAGCTCTAGACTCCACCTTTTCCAGGAGAGCTGTGTGTGTGGAACCACCCCAGATGTGTGACACATACTCCATACAGGGGTGAACAACACCCCTATACAGAGCAAGCAACTGGGGTGGTGTGAAGAAATATTGAAGAAGCTTGTTTAGAAAGAGAGGTAATGTGATCTTTCCAAGAAAGATCACGAGAAAAAGAAACACCGAGAATATTAAGGAGAGATGAAGGTTTGAGTTGCGTGTTTTCGAAGAAGATATCGTAGTTGTGTGGAAGATTGTGTCGAGTAGAGAGATGGAGGAATTGAGTTTTTGAGGCATTGAAAACGACCATGTTTTCTCTGCCCCAATTTGAAATGAGAGATAGATCAGAGGTTAGTTGCTCCAAGGCCACCCTCTTTGCCTCTATTAACTGTTGCTGGGAGGGGCGTCTTTCAAAATGAAAAGAGTAATGAAGGGTGGAGTCATCAGCATAGGAGTGGATAGGAGATGAAGTAATAGAGAGAAGGTCATTAATGAAAAGCAGAAAAAGTGTTGGAGATAGGACAAATTCTTGAGGAACACCACTATTAATAGATTTATAGGATGAACGGTGGCCGTCTACAACAGCTCCTATAGAACAACCGGAAAGGAAATTAGAGAGAAGATCACAGAGAGAAGGATAGATTCCGAAAGAGGGAAGTTTGGAAATCAAAGCTTTGGGCAGACTCTATCGAAAGCTTTCGATATGTCCAGCGCCACAGCAAAAGATTCACCGAAATGCCGAAGAGCGGAGGACCAAGAGTCAGAGAGAAGGGAAAGAAGATCACCAGTAGAGCGTTTCTTACGAAAGCCATACTGGCGATCTGAGATAAGATTAGAAGAATTGAGATGTTTCCAAATCTTCCTGTTAAGGATAGATTCGAAAACTTTAGAAAGAACGGAGGTTAAAGAAATAGAACGATAGTTAGAGGGCTGAGAGGGGTCCCCCTTCTTCGGCACAGGCTGAATGAGCGCACGTTTCCAGCAAGAAGGGAAGGTTGAAGTAGAAAGACATAGACGAAATAGTTTACCAAGGCAGGGTGCAAGCTCGGAAGCACAAGTTTTGAGAACCACAGGAGGAATACCATCAGGACCGTACGCTTTCTTAGTGTTAAGCTCAGAGAGAGCAGAAGTGACGTCTTTAGAAGAAATTACAATTTTAGGCATAAATGAGTTAGAGGGGGTTGAAGGAGTAGGAATAGCTCCGGAATCGTCTAAGGTTGAATTTAAGGCAAAAGTTTGAGCAAAGAGTTCAGCTTTAGAGGAAGGCAAAACGGCAGTTGAACCGACCTCATAAGATACTAGAGGAGGGAAAGAGGAAGAAGCAAAGTTAGAGTTGACATTTTTTGCAAAATGCCAGAAAGGGCGAGAGGAAGAGGAGCCAGAAAGATTATTGCATTTGCGACGGAGAAAAGAGTTTTTATTATCTCGAAGAATAAATTTTGCACGATTCCGGGATGAAATATAAGTTGCATGAGATTCTGGAGTTTGAAGACGACGGTAGTCCCTGAAGGCAGCATCCCTGCGGCGGATAACACGAGAACAAGCAGAGTTAAACCAAGGTTTATTAGGATTAGTGGAAGGGAAAGAATATGGAATGTGCGCCTCCATGTCAGAGAGAATTACCTCAGTTATACGCTCTGCACACTCCGAGGGACCCCTCCCACGGAAACAGTAATCATTCCATGGAAAATCAGAAAAGTACGACCGCAAGTCAGGCCAGTTAGTGGCACCGAAATGCCAGAAATGTCTCCTCGCCGAAGGCGGGGGCCGTTCTTGCGGAAGATTTGAAGAGACAGGACAAGATACGGAGATAAGAAGATGATTGGATGAACCAAGAGAAGGAAAGAGTTTAACAGTATAAGGAGAAGGATTAGAAGTTAGAAAAAGGTCTAGAATGTTGGGTTCATCACCAAGACGGTCAGGGATACGGGTAGGGAGTTGCACCAACTGCTCAAGATTGTTCTGGATAGAAAATTGGAATGCGAGTTCACCAGCTGGATCTTGAGAACTAGATGAAAGCCATTGGCGGTGGTGAACATTGAAATCACCTAAAATGATGATTTCGGAGAAAGGAGAGGAAGAAAGAATGTGTTCTATTTTGGAGTTAAGATAGTCGAAGAATTTTGGATAGTCTGTAGAGTTAGGGGATAAGTAGACAGAACAAATGAATTTAGTTGTAGAGTTGCAAGAAAGTTTGAGCCATAAAGTTGAGAATTCAGAAGACTCCAAATTAGAGACACGAGAACAGTCAACGTCGTTGCTCTCATATACGCAACATCCGTCTTTGGCTGAAAATTGAGGATAGAAACAGTAGGAGGAAACAGAGTAGGGTTTGCTGTCAGCGCACTCAGATACCTGAGTTTCAGCTAAGAAAGAACAAGAGATGAGGTCTAGAAGAAGATAGGTGGTGTTCGACAAAGTGGAGATTAGAAAAAAGCCCCATGAATGTTGCAGAAATTAATGAAAAAGGAAGACCGTGCACCAGGGCAAGTCAGATTAAAGGTCTTGCTGGCGGCAACTCCATCACGGGAGGCCACCAACTCACAAGTGGTGATGGGGGAAGGAGTGGATAAGGGGCGATCTTTGAAATCCGCCTCTCTTGGATTTTCTGAGGCAGATTTATGTTTTGCCATTTTTGAATTCATTCAATAGGTAGTGTAAGTGTAAGCGTTTGTAAATTTGTAGGACACATGTGAAGAAGGAGGAAGGTTGGAGCATAGGCACTCCAATGTGAGTCAAGGGTACACTAGAGACCCTCTGAGAAGATGAAACGCGAAAAGGAACGAACCAAAAGGCAACGGAGTGAAACGGAATGGTCTAGCCCATCCTATCACTCCATGGGTTATGCCCAATGGGGGGTACTTGCATCGCTTCGAACGGCGCTACGTCCTCCCCCTATATATATATATATATATATATATATATATATATATATATATATATATATATATATATATATATATATATATATATATATATATATATATATATATATATATATATATATATATATATATATATATATATATATATATATATATATATATATATATATATATATATATATATATATATATATATATATATATATATATATATATATATATATATATATATATATATATATATATATATATATATATATATATATATATATATATATATATATATATATATATATATATATATATATATATATATATATATATATATATATATATATATATATATATATATATATATATATATATATATATATATATATATATATATATATATATATATATATATATATATATATATATATATATATATATATATATATATATATATATATATATATATATATATATATATATATATATACTCCTAATTATCACTTTATTTTTATTATAAAACACATTACTTAAAACCAACTTTATTTGTAGTTACATATTAATAACTAAATATAAAAGCACGAATAAATTTAGTGTTTAATAATATATATATATATATATATATATATATATATATATATATATATATATATATATATATATATATATATATATATATATATATATATATATATATATATATATATATATAACCAAATAAAAGTATGTTTAACAAATAAAAAATTATTCTTAAAGATCAAATAAAAAATCAACTATTTTTAAGATTTTACCAATTTTTCGGAAACAATACGATAGACGCTTTTACTTATAAAATATATTATAAAACATTTTTAATAAGCTAATCTGAATTTAAAAATCTCTTACACTATATATATATATATATATATATATATATATATATATATATATATATATATATATATATATATATATATATATATATATATATATATATATATGGGTAGAAGAATATGGAAAATGAGCTCGAAATGGTGTATATATATATAATTTTTTTTTTTTTTTTTTTTTTTTTTTTTTTATATCACCTCTGGTGGGCAAAGGCCAGAGGCCTACCAAAATTCCACCAGAGTTGGGGAAAGAAAACGGAAGCCTGGTCAAACTAAAGGCCGACATGTCCCGATACACGACGTTTAAAGGTGTGTAAGTCATAGGAAGTTGGAAAAATAGAAGAAGGGAGTGTGTTCCAAACTTTACTAGTAGAGTACATGTACGACAGAGCATAGCGGTTAAGCCTGGGGTCAGAGAGTTGGACAGAGAAAGGATGAGACTGTGTGGAAAGTCGAGTCGCACGAGCCCTTCTCAGAGGAGGAGGTATGCGACGAGAGAGTTCAGAAGAGCAGTGTCCATTGTAATAGCGATAGTAAAGAGAGAGTGACGCAACAATTCGACGGGCAGAAAGAGATTGAAGAGAGTTAGTAAGAGCAGGAGAGTTGATGAGACGAAATGCCCTAGACTCCACCTTCTCTAGGAGAGCTGTATGTGTGGAACCACCCCAGATATGTGAAGCATACTTCCATACAGGGGCGAACAACACCCCTATACAGAGCAAGCAACTGGGGTGGAGTGAAGAAATACTGAAGGCGCCTCAGAACACCCAACCTCTTAGAAGCTTGTTTAGAAAGAGAGGTAATGTGATCTTTCCAAGAAAGATCACGAGAAAAAGAAACACCAAGAATATTAAGGACAGATGAAGGCATGAGTTGTGTGTTTTCGAAGAAGATATCATAGTTGTGTGGAAGATTGTGTCGAGTGGAGAGATGGAGGAATTGAGTTTTGGTGGCATTGAAAAACAACCATGTTCTCTCTGCCCCAATTAGAAATACGAGATAGATCAGAGGTCAGCTGCTCCAAGGCAACCCTCCTTGCGTCTAGTAACTGTTGTTGAGAGGGGCGCCTTTCAAAATTGAAAAGAGTAATGAAGGGTGGAGTCATCAGCATAGGAGTGGATAGGAGATGAAGTAACAGAGAGAAGATCATTAATGAATAGTAGAAAAAGTGTTGGGGATAGGACAGATCCTTGAGGAACACCACTGTTAATAGATTTAAAGGAAGAGCGGTGGCCGTCTACAACAGCTGCTATAGAACGACCGGAAAGGAAATCAGAGAGAAGGTCACAGAGAGAAGGATAGATTCCGAAAGAGGGAAGTTTGGAAATCAAAGCTTTGTGCCAGACTCTATCGAAAGCTTTCGATATGTCTAGCGCAACAGCAAAAGATTCACCGAAATGCCGAAGAGCGGAGGACCAAGAGTCAGAGAGAAGGGAAAGGAGATCACCAGTAGAGCGTTTCTTACGAAAGCCATACTGGCGATCAGAGATAAGATTAGAAGAATTGAGATGTTTCCAAATCTTCCTGTTAAGGATAGATTCGAAAACTTTAGAAAGAACGGAGGTTAAAGAAATAGAACGATAGTTAGAGGGCTGAGAGGGGTCCCCCTTCTTCGGCACAGGCTGAATGAGCGCTCGTTTCCAGCAAGAAGGGAAGGTTGAAGTAGAAAGACATAGACAAAAAAGTTTACCAAGGCAGGGTGCAAGCTCGGAAGCACAAGTTTTGAGAACCACAGGAGGGATAAAGTCAGGACCGTACGCCTTCTTAGTGTTAAGCTCAGAGAGAGCAGAAATAACGTCTTTAGAAGAGAATTATAATTTTAGGCATAAATGAGTTGGAGGGGGTTGGAGGAGAAGGAACAGCTCCGGAATCGTCTAAGCTTGAAATAGAAGCAAAAGTTTGAGCGAAGAGTTCAGCTTTAGAGGAAGGCAAAACGGCAGCTTGTACCGTCAGAAGATACTAGAGGAGGGAAAGAGGAAGAAGCAAAGTTAGAGTTGACATTTTTTGCAAAATGCCAGAAAGGGCGTGAGGATGTAGAGCCAGAAAGATTGTTGCATTTTAAGCGGAGAAAGGAGTTTTTAGTATTACGGAGAATAGATTTTGCACGATTCCGGGATGAAATATAAGTTGCATGAGTTTCTGGAGTTTGAAGACGACGGTAATCCCTGAAGGCAGCATCCCTGCGGCGGATAGCACGAGAACAAGCAGAGTTAAACCAAGGTTTGTTAGGTTTAGTAGAAGGGAAAGAATATGGAATGTACGCCTCCATGCCAGAGAGAATCACCTCGGTTATGCGCTCAGCACACTCAGAGGGACCTCTCCCACGGAAACAGTAATCATTCCATGGAAAATCAGAGAAGTACAACCGCAAGTCAGACCAGTTAGTGGCACCGAAATGCCAGAAACGTCTCCTCGCCGAAGGCGGGGGGCCGTTCTTGCGGAAGACTTGAAGAGACAGGACAAGATACAGAGATAAGAAGGTGATCGGATGAACCCAGAGTAGGAAAGAGTTTAACAGTGTAAGGAGAAGGATAAGAAGTTAGGAAAAGATCAAGTATGTTGGGTTCATCACCAAGGCGATCAGGGATACGGGTAGGGAGATGCACCAACTGCTCAAGGTTGTTCTGGATAGAAAATTGGAAGGCGAGTTCACCAGCTGGATCGTGAGAACTAGATGAAAGCCATTGGCGGTGGTGAACATTGAAATCACCTAATATGATGATTTCGGAGAAGGGAGAAGAAGAAAGAATGTGTTCTATTTTGGAGTTAAGATAGTCGAAGAATTTTGGATAGTCTGTAGAGTTAGGAGATAAGTAGACAGAACAGATAAATTTAGTTGTAGAGTTGCAAGAAAGTTTAAGCCATAAAGGTAGAGAATTCAGAAGACTCCAAATTAGAAACACGAGAACAGATAACATCGTTGCGCACATAAGCGCAACATCCGCCTTTGGATGAAAATTGAGAATAGAGACAGTAGGAGGAAACAGAGTAGGGCTTGCTGTCAGAGCACTCAGACACCTGAGTTTCGGTTAAGAATAAGAGATGAGGTCTAGAAGAAGAGAGGTGGTGTTCGACAAAGGGGAAATTAGTAAAGAGACCACGAATGTTGCAGAAGTTTATGAAAAAAGAAGATCGTGCACCAGGGCAAGCCGGCATAGAGGTCTTGGTGGCACCAACCCCATCACCGGAGGCCACCAACTCCCAAGTGGTGATGGGGGAAGGAGTGGATGAGGGGCATTCTTTGGATGCCGCCCCTCGTAGCATCTCCGAGGCAGTTCTTCGATTCGCCATTTTTCTCTTGCATATTAAAGGTAATGTAGGAGTAAGCGCTTGTAAATTTGTAGGAACGTGAGAAGGGAGTTGGGGGAAGGAGAAGTGGGAGCATAGACACTCCCATGTGGGACGAGGGTACACTAGAGACCCTCTGAGAAGGTGAAACGCGAAAAGGAGCGAACCAAAGGGCAACGGAGTGAAAGGGGAAGGTCTAGCCCACCCTATCACTCCGCGGTTAAGCCCAGTGGGGGGTACTTTCATCGCTTCGGATGGCGCTACATCCTCCCCCTATATATACATATATATAAATATATATGTATATATATATATATATATATATATATATATATATATATATATATATATATATATATATATATATATATATATATATGTTACATTAGTCGTGCTACGACCTTTGAGAAAATGTACAGTACGGAAGATGTTAGTGTATTAATAAGTTATTAAACAAATGTACAAACCACCTAGCAATGATGCATACGTAAATCTACTTCGGTACACGTCGGTAGTATTTTTGAATATGTAAGCGGAATGGTGAGCTTTTCGCCCTCATCGACACTTTCTTCAACGCGGAGTAGGCTCTCCTTTTACACACAATAAATACTGTTGCGGTCACACATCTCTTAAAAAAGATAAATAATTATAGCCTCGACATTCGTAGCCTTGGAGTATCCAAGAAAGCGGATTACAAAGATAGCTCCTCATCCACCCCTTCCCCCACCACCACTTTGGGAAGTTGGTGGCTTCCGGTGAAAGGGTTGATTTCACCAAGAATTTGCAGCTAGCTGATTCGGATGCACGGTCTGTTTTTTACATTAATTTTTGCAACGTTCGCGATTTACATTCAAATTTCCACTCTGAACATCACCTCTCTTCTTCTAGACCTCACCTCTTATTCTTTACTGCAACTCAGATATTTGAACGTTCTGATAACAAATATTTTATTTCCTCCTCCTATCTCTACCCTCAATTTTCAGCCAAAGTCGGATGTTGCACAATGTGCGCAACGATGTTGTTTGTTCTTATATCTAATTTAAGGTCTTCTAAATTTTCCACCTGTGTCTTAGGTTCTCTTTCCATTCATTTGTGCTGCTTGTTTCCCTCTCAATTCTACTGACTATCCTAAATTCTATGACTATCTAAACTCCAAAATAGAGCACATTCTCTCTTTTTCTTCCTTTCTCTGAAATCATCGTATTTGGGGATTTCAATGTTCACCACCGTCAAAGGCCTTCTTCTAGTTCTCATGATCCAACTGGTGAAAGTACCTTCCATTTCGCAATCCAAAACGACCCTGAACAATTAGTAAAGCTCCCTATTCGTATCCATGATATTCTTGGAGATGAACCCAACTTTCTAGACCTTATTATAACATTTAACCCTTCTCCTTATACTGTTAAACTCTTTCCTCCTCTGGGTTCCCAAGATCACTTTTTTATCTCTGTATCCCCTTCTATATCTTCAAGTCTTCAGAAGGAAAGAACACCTTCTATTGAAAAGGAACGTTTGTGGCATTTCGGTGACGCAAGTTGGTCGGACGTTTTTTTGTACTTTTTTGATTTCCCGTGGAATGATTATTTCTTTCGATGGAGGGGTCCCTCGGCGTGTGCTTAACACATAACCAATATGATTCTTTTTGGTATGAGGCGTATTTTTCATTTTTTTCCATCTACTAAACCTAACAATCCTTGGTTTAACATTGCTTGTTCTGGCACTGTCCGCCGCAGGGATGCTGCTTTCAGGAAATACCGTCATCTTCAAACTCCAGAAACTCATGTAACTTATATTTCATTCCAGAATCGTGCAAAATCTACCTTACGTAACACTAAAACTTTTTTGTCTATAAAAAAAATCCAATAATTTTTCTGGTTTCTCTTCCACACGCTCTTTCTAGTATTTGGCAAAAAATGTCAATACTAACTTTGCTTCTTCCTCCTTCCCTACTCTAGTATCTTCCAGCGACACAAATGCTCTTTTACTTTCTTCTAAAGCTGAACACTTCGCTTAAACTTTTGCCTCTAATTCAACCTTAGACGATTCCGGAGCTATTCCTATTCCTACAACCCCCTCCAACTCATTTATGCCTAAAATTATAATTAGTTTCCAAAGACATTATTTCTGTCATATCTGATCTTAATGATAAGAAGGCGTACGCTCCCGATGGTAATTCTCCTGTGGTTCTCAAAACTTGTGTTTCCGAGCTTGCACCCTGCCTTTGTATACTATTTCATCTATGTCTTTATTCTTCTACCTTCCCTTCTTGCTGGAAACCTACGCTCATTCATCCTGTGCCTAAGAAAGAGATTCCTCTTAACCCTCCAACTATTGTCCCATTTCTTTGACCTCCGTTCTCTGTAAAGTTTTCGAATCTATCCTTAAGAGGAAGATCTGGAAATATCTCAGTTCTTCTAATCTTATCTCTGATTCACAGTATGACTATCAAATAGAAACGCTCTACCGATGATCTTCTTTCTGTTCTCTCTCACTTTTGGTTCTCCGCTCTTCGGTGTTTCAGTGATCCTTTTGCTGTTGCTATAGACAAACCGAAAACCTTCGAAAGAGTCTTGCCAATGCTTTGATTTATAAACTAACCTCTTTCGGTATCTATCTGTGATCTTCTCTCTTATACCCTTTCCGATCGTTTTATAGCATCTGTGGTAGACGACTATCATTCTTTCTTTAAATCTGCTAATAGTGGTGTTCTTTATGGTTCTGTCCTTTCAGTTTGAAAGACGTCTCTCCCAACAGCATTGATGTCTGGAGCAACTAATCTCTGATCTTTCACGTATTTCAAATTGGGGCAGAAAAAACATGGTCGATTTCAGTGCCTTAAAAACTCAGTTCCTCCATCTTTCTATTCGACATAATCTTCTGCACAACTATGATATCTTCTTCAAAAAACACAACTCAAACCCTCATCTGCTCTTAAATTTCTCGGTGTATCTTTTTTATATTGATCTTTCTTTAAAAGATAGCTTTACTTCACATTTTAAACAAGTTTATAAGAGGATTGGTGCTCTGACACTCCTTCAAAATTACTTCATGCCACCCAGTTGCTTGCTCCCTATATGGGTGTTTTTCATTCCTGTTTGGAATATACTTCACACATCTGGGGTGGTACCATTCATAAAGCTCTCCTTGAAAAGGGGGGTCTAGGACTCTTCGTCATATAACCTCTTTTGCTCTTACTAGCTCTCTCCAATCTCTTTCTGCTCGTCGAATTGTTGCGTTACTCTCTTCATACTATCGTTTTTACAATGGATAATGCTCTTCAGACCACTCTGGTTGCATGCCTCCAAAATTGAGAAGAGCTTGTTCGACACTCATTATTAAACAGTCTTGTCCTTTTTCTGTCCAACCGTCCAACCCCAGATGTAACCTCTAGCTCAACCTTACATAAACTCTACAGGTAAAGTCTGGAACTCACTCCCCCTTGTCCGTTTTCCAACCTCCTTTGACTTGCATACTTTCCAAATCTAGAAATTTTGGTCTCCATCGACCAGGATAGAGTTTTTCCAACTCCAGTAGAATTCGAAGGACCTCCGGCCTCTTTCCACAGAACTAGATAAAAAAAATGTATGAACATATATATATGCAGCTTTCCAAGCTCTGTTATCCAATCATTCTTCAGCTTTTTTTTTTTTACTAATTACCACACTCACGAGCAAAGCCCTATGCATTGAGGGGGCCGTTAGAAGAATAAAAATAAAGTCAAAGAGTGCCAAAAACAAACCCCCCTTTAGGTCCCACCTAATGCACATTTCTTAGGTAAGCGCAGGCCCGAGGCTTTGAGGAAATTAAGATTGGAATCGGAAGGAAACAGAAGACGGGAGAGAGTTCCACAAAACACAGGTGGCTGGAAGGAAGGAGGCACCACAACGAATAAGCCTTGAGTTGCCTATGTCTACCCAATATTGATGCTCAGACAATATACCCCTTACGAAAGGATATTATCTCTTGCATCAGGTGTCTACAGTTTCATAGTTCTTTAAATTTTATAAGCCCCGCTTCCTAGCATACTCGGAATGACCGATATGTAGATCCCAGAAACTCAGGCAACTTACATTTTATCTCGGAATTGTGCTAGATATATCCTTCGTAACACTAAAAACTCATTTCTCCGTATAAAATGCAATAATATTTGCAATATTCTTTCTGGCATTTTGCAAAAAACGTAAACTCTAACTTTGCGTCTTCCTCTTTCCCTATACTGGTATCTTCAGACAGTTCAACAGGCCGTCTTGCCTTCCTCTACAGCAGAACTCTTCGTTCAAACCTTTGCCTCTAATTCAACATTAGACGATTCCGGAGCTGTTACTACTCCTTCTACCCCCTCTAACTCATTTATGCATAACATTGTAATTGCTTTTAAGACGTCATTTCTGCTCTCTCTGAGCTTAACATTAAGAAGGCATACAGTCCTGATAGTATCCCTCCTGTGGTTCTTAAAACTTGTGCTTCCGAGCTTGCACAATGCCTTCGTAAACTCTTTCGTCTTTGTCTTTCTACTTTAACCTTCCCTTCTTGCTGGAAACGTGTGCTCATTCAGCCTGTTCCGAAGAAGGGGGACCCCTCTCAACCTTCCAACTACCGTCCTATTTCTTTGACCTCCGTTCTCTCTAAAGTTTTCGAATCTATCCTTAAGAGGAAAGATTTGGAAACATCTCAATTCTTCTAATCTTTTCTCTGATCGTAAGGATGGCTTTCGTAAGAAACGCTCTACGGGTGATCTTCTTTCCCTTCTCTCTGACACTTGTTCCTCCGCTCTTCGGCACTTTGGTGAATTATTTGGTGTCCCGCTAGACATATTGAAAGCTTTCGATAGAGTCTGGAACAAAGATTTTATTTCCAAACTTCTTTCGTATTCCATTCTTCTCTCTGAATTTCTTTCTGGTCGTTCTATAGCAAATGCTATAGACTTCCACTGTTCATTATATAAATCAATTAATAGTGGTATTCCTAAATGATTTGTCCTATCCCCAACACTTTTTCTGCTTTTCATTAATGACCTTGTTTCAGTTACTTCATCTTTTATCCATTCCTATGCTTATGATTCCACCCTTCATTAGTAATTTAATTTGAAAGACGCCCATCTCAACAGCAGTTAACAGAGGCAAGGAGGGTAGTCTTGGAACAACTAACCTCTCTTCTTTCTCGCATTTCAAATTGGGGCAGAGAAAACACCATCGCTTTCAATACCTCAAAAACTCAATTCCTCCATCTCTCTACTCGACACAATCTTCCACCCAGCTATGATACTTCTTCGAAAACAAAACTCAAACTTCATCTCTCCTTAATATACTTTTCCTCGTAATCTTTCATGGAAAAATCACATTACTTCTCTCTCTAAATAAACTTCTTAGAGGTTAAGTGTTCTGAGGCACCTTCAGAACTTCTTCACACCACCTAAGTTGTTTGCTCTTATTGGAGTGTTGTTCGCCTGTATACGGAGTACGCTTTACACATCTGAGTTGGTTCCACTCATATAGCTCTGATTGAGAAGGTGGAGTCTAGGGCTTTTGGTCTTATCAACCCCTCTACTCTCACTAATTCTCTGCAGTCTCTTTCTTCAAGTCGAATTGTTGCATCAGTTTCTATATACTATCGCTATTACAAATTACACTGCTTTTCTGAATTCTCTCGTCGCATATTCGTGCGACACCTCTTTCTATGCAGTCTCACCCTTTCTCTGTCAACTCTCAGACCCCTGACTAAACCACTATGCTCAATCTTACAAGTAAACTACTAGTAAAATCTGAAACACACTCACTTCCTATGACTTACACACCTTCAAACACCATGTATCGGGACATGTTGACCTTTAATTTGGCCAGGTTCCTGATTTGCTACTTTCTCGTGTGGAAATTTGGTAGGCTCTAGCTTTTGCCCATCAGAAGTGAAATATATATATATATATATATATATATATATATATATATATATATATATATATATATATATATATATATATATATATATATATATATATATATATATATATATATATATATATATATATATATATATATATATATATATATATATATATATATATATATATATATATATATATATATATATATATATATATATATATATATATATATATATATATATATATATATATATATATATATATATATATATATATATATATAT
Source organism: Armadillidium nasatum (assembly GCA_009176605.1). Classification (NCBI taxonomy): domain Eukaryota; kingdom Metazoa; phylum Arthropoda; class Malacostraca; order Isopoda; family Armadillidiidae; genus Armadillidium; species Armadillidium nasatum. Next base: position 40,504 of record SEYY01004529.1, read on the forward strand.
ATATATATATATATATATATATATATATATATATATATATATATATATATATATATATATATATATATATATATATATATATATATATATATATATATATATATATATATATATATATATATATATATATATATATATATATATATATATATATATATATATATATATATATATATATATATATATATATATATATATATATATATATATATATATATATATATATATAAAGGTGGAGATTGTTTCTGAGTTTCGATTGTTAAAAAATATCGAAAATCGAAAATATCGGAGAGGCCTATCGTAAACAAGAGAGTGCCAGAGGTACTATTACTAGACATACACACAATTATTATTACTTACTTTTCTAGCAGAACCTAATTCGACTTATCATAACTGAAATACCGAAATTGCCGTAAAATGAGGCCTAACCTACACAAGAATTTGCCGTAAAAGAGACCTAACGTACACAAGAAC
>SEYY01004531.1:15000-19391 GCA_009176605.1 Armadillidium nasatum
TGATGGGAAGTTCTGAATATATATATACATATATATATATATATATATATATATTATATATATATATTATATATATTATATATATATATATATATATATATATATATATATATATATATATATATATATTATATATATATTATATATATATATATATAATATATATATATATATATATATATATATATAATATATATAATATATATATATATATATATATATATATATATATATATATATATATATAATATATATATATATATATATAATATATATATATATATATATATATATCATATATATATATATATAATATATATAATATATATATATATATATATATATATATAATATATATATATATATATTAAAACAAAGGAATGTTAAGAATTGCATATTTTCGAAGAGACGAATATATATAATATTGTGTACAAAGCACAATCACAGTTTCTTTGTCTTAATTAAAATATTAAAGGGAGCTAAGAGGTAAATTATTTAAAGTCTTTTCCCACTTCCCCAGACCCTTGACTCTAAAGTCGTGAAAGGTGGGGATGAGGGGAGGAGTGAGGGGAGGGAGAGATGGTATTGGTGACTCTTATCCTCAAGAATCTCTAAGTTCTTATGAGATTCCAATATTATGATTTTAATTCTGTTATTCAATAAGAGCTTTCAAACGTATGTAATGTGCTTGTAGCAAATGTAGTAAAGTCGAACTGAAGAGAAAAAATTTCAAAATTACTGGAATTTGCTTAGGGTAATGAGTTAAAATAATATTATGCCTCAAGCGTATTTTCTTATTAAAGAATAAAAGCTCCTAAGGCTATTATTTCCTATAATTCGCACAGTGGATCAAATCAGGGACTTTTAAAAACGCAATTTGATGGTTCTTCTGTTTGTACCACAACTTCAGCAACCTCTTGAACTGTTTCCTAAGGTTTCAGCTCTTTTTGCAAGTTCATTTCCAGCTTTTCTTTCAGCTTTTCCAGTTTGATTGACTTTCATCACTAAGATGAATCAGGGACTTCTAAAAACGCAATTTGATGATTCTACTGTTTGTATCACAACTTCAGCAACCTCTTGAACTGTACAACTCGTTTAATCATGTCATTGTCACTTTATTTCTGGACACGAGGATTTTTAAGGTTCTCTTCAGATCTTATTTTAAAATTCTTTATAAGATAACTTTAGAAATTCCAATGGGTTTTTCAAATTCCTTCAAGTAATTCAGACATTTCAGGTTTAGCTTCTTAGTTTGGTAATTTACCTAACTTACCGTTTCCTAAAGTTTCAGATCTTTTTGCAAGTTCATTTCCAGATTTTTTTTCAGTTTTTACAGTTTAATTGACTTTCATCACTAAGATGTCTAAACTTCCCAATGTTCAGTCTTTGATTGAAAACCTTTTAGTAGTTAAGTTGAACTATGGGGGAGAGGACATATTTTTTGGTTAAAACCTGTTTTTGGAATAAAATATTTACTGTAGAAGGTACAAAAATGAAACGATGTCTAAACCTTATTACTCGAGATACGCTTTTTAAAATTCTTGCCTAATTTATCTATCTATAATGGTTTTGGAGATAGACACCTTCTCTCTTTTCGATATTACTTTCTTTGTCGATTGACCAATCTGGTCCAAACCCTCTGGAACTCTAGAGGAAGAGTATATCTAAATATCATTTCCTAGTTTTTGATATGTATTCCTTTAAAAAAATTGAGGTAAAATATCGAAAATATTTGAAATTTACTTTTTTTTAAAAAAATTTGCTCCAAATATTTCACCTCAAATCTTTTTCTGAGACAGAAATTGCTTGATATTGCTTGAATTTTTAGATATACCCTTTCTCTAGAGTTCCTGAGAATTTGAGCCAGGTGCGTCGATTGACAAAAAAAAATGAAAAATGAAAAAAAAAAAAAAAAAAAATGAAAAAAAAAAAAATGAAAAGATAAAAAAAAAGAAAATTAAAAACAAAAATAATGTAAATATCTAACTTTCCCAAAAATTGATACTTCATCATTTCTTATTCAACTTTTGTTTGCCGATTGACTTAACTATAAATACAGAAACTGGACAAGAATGCCAAAATGCTTATATCTCCAAATTAAGTTTAAAAACCAAGGGTCATTTGCGTACCTTCTACCTTAAATTTATTTTAGAAAACCGGTTTTGACTCAAAATATAAAAATTTTAAATCAGAACTTTAATTTTAATTAATTAAAAATTTTTTTTTTGAAAAATTTTTCATATTATTTCTTATATCTGAAAAACAACAAGAAATTATTTCCTTGGAAATTAAAGTAATTCTCAAAATCAACCACTTTGAATATTAACTTGAAACTGATAATAAATTTAATTGGCAATATATATATATATATATATATATATATATATATATATATATATATATATATATATATATATATATATATATATATATATATATATATATATATATATATATATATATATATATATATATATATATATATATATATATATATATATATTATATATATATATATATATATATATATATATATATATATATATATATATATATATATATATATATATATATATATATATATATATATATATATATTATATATGTATATATATATATATATCCTTCGGTGGGCAAAGGCCGGAGGCCTGTCAAAATTTAACCGGAGTTTGAAAAATCTATCCTGGTCAATGGAGGCCGACACGTCCAGATACACGGCGTTTGAAAGTGTGCAAGTCAAAGGAAGTTTGGAAAATCAGACAAAGGGAGTGAGTTCCAGACTTTACCAGCAAAGTGTATTGGGCATAGCGGTTAAGTCTGGGGTCTGAGAGTGGGACCGAGAATGGATGAGGCTATGTCGCGTGAGCTCTTCTCAATGGAGGAGGTATGTGACGAGAGAGTTCAGAAGAGCAGTGTCCGTTGTATATAGTATATAGAAAGTAACGCAACAATTAGACGGGTAGAAAGAGATTGGAGAGAGTTAGTAAGAGCAGGAGAGTTAATGAGACGAAAAGCCCTAGACTAAACCTTCTCAAAGAGAGCTGTATGAGTGGAACCACCCCAGATGTGTGAAACATTCTCCATACAGGGGCGAACAACACCTCCATAGAGAGCGAACAACTGTGGTGGCGTGAAGTAATTCTGAAGGCGCCTCAGAACACCCAACCTCTTAGAAATTTGTTTAGAAAGAGGAGTAATGTGATCTTCCTTTAAATCTATTAACAGTGGTGTTCCTCAAGGATCTGTCCTATCCCCAACACTTTTTCTACTATTCATTAATGATCTTCTCTCTGTTACTTCATCTCCTATCCACTCCTATGCTGATGACTCCACCCTTCATTACTTCTTTTCAGTTTAAAAGACGTCCCTTCCATCAGCAGTTAATAGACTCGAGAAAGGTAACCTTTTGAGTAACTAACCTTTGATCTTTCTCGTATTTCTAATTGAGCCAGAGAGAAGCATGGTTGTTTTCAATGCATCACCAAAACTCAATTCCTCCATTCTCTCCACTCGACACAATCTTCCACACAACTATGATATCTTCTTCGAAAACACACAACTCATGCCTTCATCTGTCCTTAATATTCTTGGTGTTTCTTTTTCTCGTGATCTTTCTTGGAAAGATCACATTACCTTCTCTTTCTAAACAGGCTTCTAAGAGGTTGGGTGTTCTGAGGCGCCTTCAGTATTTCTTCACTCCACCCCAGTTGCTTGCTCTGTATAGGGGTGTTGTTCACCCCTGTATGGAGTATGCTTCACATATCTGGGGTGGTTCCACACATACAGCTCTCCTAGAGAAGGTGGAGTCTAGGGCATTTCGTCTCATCAACTCTCCTGCTCTTACTAACTCTCTTCAATCTCTTTCTGCCCGTCGAATTGTTGCGTCACTCTCTCTTTACTATCGCTATTACAATGGACACTGCTCTTCTGAACTCTCTCGTCGCATACCTCCTCCTCTGAGAAGGGCTCGTGCGACTTGACTTTCCACACAGTCTCATCCTTTCTCTGTTCAACTCTCTGACCCCAGGCTTAACCGCTATGCTCTGTCCTACATGTACTCTACTGGTAAAGTCTGGAACACACTCCCTTCTTCTATTTTTCCAACTTCCTATGACTTACACACCTTTAAACGTCGTGTATCGGGACATGTCGGCCTTTAGTTTGACCAGACTTCCGTCTTTTCCCCAACTCTGGTGGAATTTTGGTAGGCCCCTGGCCTTTGCCCACCAGAGGTGATATAAAAAAAAAAAAAAAAAAAAAAAAAAAAAGAAAGATCACGAGAAAAAGATACACCGAGAATATTAAGAACAAATGAAGGTTTGAGTAGTGAATTTTCGAAGAAGATATCATAGATTGTGTAGAGTGGAGAGAAAGAGGAACTGAGTTTTTGA
>SEYY01004532.1:2500-15000 GCA_009176605.1 Armadillidium nasatum
TATATATATATATATATATATATATATATATATATATATATATATATATATATATATATATATATATATATATATATATATATATATATATATATATATATATATATATATATATATATATATATATATATATATATATATATATATATATATATATATATATATAAGAGAAGATCAAATCATTTACTCTTATATTTGCCCAAAATCCGTGTTAACACTCTCCGATCTTCCCAGCAGTAATCTTTTTTTCCTATTATACTTTCGTATAATTTACATGCGCTCAATAGCAGCACTTTTCTTCTGTAATTCTGGCATTCTCTTCGATCTCACTTTTTATGTATTGGGCATATCTCTGCGCTTCGTCACTCCGACGGTATGTTCTCCTCCTTCCATATACATTGCATGAGTTCTGTCACCCATACCGCCATTCCCTCTCCTGTTTTAAATATTTCATTATTCAGTCCATTAATTCCAGAGCTCTTTCCATTCTTTAAGGCTCTTCTAATAGCTTGCCTAACTTCCTCCCCATGTTTCAGTTCCAAATGCTCTTATTTCATTACCTCCATATGTACATTTTCTTCCCCCTTCATGTATCCACTAACATCCTTTACATTCAATAATTACTCAAAATATTCACTCCATATCTCCTCAGTCTCCTGACTATCCACTATAGGCTTTCTTTCTTTGTTGAATATCGCATTCGTGTTAGGTTCATCTTTTGTTCTTAATCTCTTAGCCATTCCATTTATCAGTTTTCTAATACTCCTCATGTCATCCTCTAATTCTCCTCTTATCCTTTCCAGTGATAGGTTGATGTTTCCTCTCTTTACCTTTTCTGCTCAATTTCTTGCCAAAACATAAGTCTATCTATCTTCCTCTGCCTCTCTTATTATTCATTATCGGTATTTCTTATTTTTTTCTATTACTGCTTCTCTAACTTCATCATTCCACCATGCCGTTTTCTTTTTCCTTCCACCACTTATCCTTTTTGCTCCAATCACATCTCGTGCAACCTGTTCCACACCTTCCCTGAAAACTCTCCACAATTCCTGAGACTATTTAATATATTCTCATCAACTTGTTGTTGAAGTCTTACCTTGTATTTTCATCACTTAATTTTTCAGTACAATAACGTTCTCTGGTAACTTTCTTTGGATTCCTCCTTTTTTTACATCTTATCTTCCCTATCAGAAGTCTGTGATCTGAATCTAGTGACACCGATGATACACTTTTTACATCCTGGAACATTCTCTTATCATTACTCATCATTAAATTTATCATAGATTTTTCCGCGCATTCCTGGTCTTCTGAATTATATCGATACCATGTCCGCTTCCTACTCTCCTCATGTTTAAAAAAGGAGTTCATAATCGCTATGCCATTTCTTATGCCAAAGTCCACCAGTCTCTCTCCTTCTATTTTTCTTGTTCCTATTCCAAATGCTACAACAGCAGCCTCCTCCCCTTCTCTCATCACTCCCACATGAGCATTCATATCTCCTGTGAGTATTATATGTCCTCCCTTAATTCCATCATATACATCTTGCAGGACCTCTATGAACTTTATCTTTTCTTCTACAGGTGCGGCACATATATCTGTATAATGTTCAATTTTGATTCTCTAACCTTCCACGTCACGACCCAAATTCTCTCGTTGACCAACACCGTTTCTGTTACATGTCAATACATTTCTGGTATCATAACGATCTTCACCCCGTGTCTTCTTTCCTCCTGCCTTAATTTGTACATCATGATATAATCATTGTGTAACTTCTTCACTAACTCTCCCTTATACTTCACCTCACACACACCTAAAACATCAAGACTCCTTTCCATCATCAGCTGCACAGCCACCTCCTCTTTTATGGCGAAAATCCCTATCCCGTAGTCCTTTAACTCCCAGGTCCATTCCGAGGCTTAACATTGGTTTCACAAGCTTGAGTTGTTTTATGCTTGAGTTGTTTTTAGGCTTGATAGGCCTGTTCCAGCAACCCTACTCTTTTCTCCGGGCTTGGGACCGGAGTAGGGATCTTAAGATCTTAAGATCTTAAGATCCTGTTTGATCTCTGTAGCAAAGTTATATATATATATATATATATATATATATATATATATATATATATATATATATATATATATATATATATATATATATATATATATATATATATATATATATATATATATATATATATATATATATATATATATATATATATATTATATATATATATATATATATATTATATATATATATATATATATATATATATATATATATATATATATATATATATATATATATATATATATATATATATATATATATATATATATATATATATATAATATATATATATATATATATATATATATATATATATATATATATATATATATATATATATATATATATATATACATCCCCATTGCCGCTCACGGGCAGAGCCCTATTCAAGGAGGAGGTATTAAAGCAATAATAAAAAAAATTTAAACAACCCACAAGTCCATCTAACGTTAATTTCGTAGGTGAACAAAAACGTGAGCTTCAAAGTAATGAAGATTAAATTCATCAGGAATAAATCTTCTGCTTCGGTACCTACTAAGTATAAACTATCTGCATTACAATGCAGACTTTATCGGGCTTTTAAACTTTGTTCCACATGGATTGATTTCCATGAAGAAATAAAGTACCTTCATAATTTTTCTAACTTTAATCTTTTCCCTATCAGTTTAATTTCAGATTTAGTTAGAAAACTTCTTGATGATGTATATCGCCCAAAATCTCCTCCCATTACTGTACCGAAGCAGAAGATTTATTTAAAAATTCCTTATATTGGCTTATACCATCAAAATGATAAATTCATTAAATCCTACACTACATAAGACTTTTCCGGCCGTACAGTTTATTTTTACACCGGTGAATGGTTTTAAAATTTCAAATTTTTTTAAACTTAAAGACACTATCCCGCTAGGTTTGAGATCGTCGTTGGTTTACCAATTTACGTGTGCGGACTGCAATGCCCGCTACATAGGCCAAACTGGCCTACAACTCAACTTGCGCATCTCGAAGCACCTGGGCCTGTCTTATCGTACCAACTTGCCTCTTACGACACCTGAATCTTCATCTATCCGAACACACAGTCTGGATATGAAACACAGTGTCTCGCGGGAGAAATTTGAAATTCTGGCTTCTGCAAACGATTCCTTGAGTAGGAGAATACTGGAGAGCCTATATATTCGGGAACTTAAACCAGAACTGAATAAGGACCTGTCTTCAATTCCGCTTTTTTTATTTTAACGTTTACCATATCTAATGTTTTTATTTATTATTATTATTATTATTATTATTATTATTATTATTATTATTATTATTATTATTATTATTATTATTATTATTATTATTATTATTATTATTATTATTTTAATATTAGTAATTTAATTATTATTGTTATTATTTTAATTATTGTCATTATTTTAATTATCGTCATTATTTTAATTATTGTTGTCATTATTTTAATTATTATTGTCATTATTTTAATCATTGTCATTATTTTAATCATTGTCATTATTTTAATCATTGTCATTATTTTAGTCATTGTCATTATTTTAGTCATTATTGTCATTATTTTAGACATTGTCATTATTTTAGTTTATTGTCATTATTTTAGTCATTATTGTCATTATTTTAATTATTATTATTATTCTAATTATCATTGTTATTATTTTATGTTATTTATTTTTATTGTTTATTTATTATTGTTATTGTCATTTTTATTATTGTTATTGTCATTTTTATCATTATTATCGTTATTGTTATAATTATTATTACTATTATTGTTATTATTATTATTACTGATTACTTTATATTTCACCAACCAACTACATATTTTATACTCTTAACTTTGTCCTTTGTGCTTTTATTTCACATTGTTTTTAAATCTTCTCGGATGTAGTCGTTTTAATTTTTCGTTGTTTGTTATGTGAGTTATGTTTTATTGTGTTTTCACTTTTTTTTTAATATTTTTAGCTTTTTTATTTTTTTGTTCTAATATAATAATTGTATTTATTTGTCCCAGAATTTTAATTTTTGCTGATGATGGGTAAAGTCAAACCCGAAACGTCCAATCCAAATTAAAATGCTTTCATCACCGTTGTTCGTCTTCTTGTTCCTTATATATATATATATATATATATATATATATATATATATATATATATATATATATATATATATATATATATATATATATATATATATATATTATATATATATATATATATATATATATATATATATATATATATATGTATATATATATATATATATATATATATATATATATATATATATATATATATATATATATATATATATATATATATATATATATATATATATATATATATATATATATATATATATATATATATATATATATATATATATATATATATATATATATATATATATATATATATATATATATATATATATATATATATATATATATATATATATATATATATATATATATATATATATATATATATATATATATATATATATATATATATATATATATATATATATATATATATATATATATATACCTTTGCTTCTAACTCTACCTTAGACGATTCTGGAGCTATTCCTCCTCCTTCAACCCCCTCCAACTCATTTATGCCTAACATTGTAATTTCTTCTAAAGACGTCACTTCTGCTCTCTCTGAGCTTAACACTAAGAAGGCAGTTCTCAAAACTTCTTTCTTTCGCTGTGGCGCTAGACATATCGTAAGCTTTCGATAGAGTCAGGCACAAAGCTTTTATTTCTAAACTTCCCTCTTTCGGAATCTATCCATCTCTCTGTGACCTTCTCTCTAATTTCCTTTCCGGTCGTTCTATAGCAGCTGTTGTAGACGGCCACTGTTCTTCCTATATAAATCTATAAATAGTGGTGTTCCTCAAGGATCTGTCCTATCTCCAACTCTTTTCCTAATTTTCATCAATGACCTTTTCTCTGTTACTTCATCTCCTATACACTCCTATGCCGATGACTCCACCCTTCATTACTCCTTTCAATTTGAAAGACGTCCCTCCCAACAGCAGTTGATATATTTAAGAAGGATGGCCTTGGAGCAACTGACCTCTGATCTTTTTCGTATTTCAAATTGGGGCAGAGAAAACATGGTCGTTTTCAATGCCTCAAAAAACTCAATTCTTCCATCTTTCTACTCGACACAATCTTCCACACAACTATGACATCTTCTTCGAAAACACTCAACTCAAACCTTCATCTATCCTCAATAATCTCGGAGTTTCTTTTTCTCGTGATCTTTCTTGGAAGGATCACATTATTTCTCTTTCTAAACAAGCTTCTAAGAGGTTGGGTGTTCTGAGGCGCCTTCGTGGTTTTTTTTACGCCACCCCAGTTGCTTGCTCTGTATAGGGGTGTTGTTCGCCCCTGTATGGAGTACGCCTCTCACATCTGCGGTGGTTCCACACACACAGCAATTCTAGAAAAGGTGGAGTCTAGGGCTTTTCGTCTCATCAATTATCCTGCTCTTACTAACTTCCCGTCGAATTGTTGCATCACTTTCTCTATACTATCGCTATTACAAAAGACACTGCTCTTCTGAACTCTCACGTCGCATATCCCCTCCATTGAGAAGGGCTCGTGTGACTCGACTTTCTACACAGTCTCATCCTTTCTCTGTCCAACTCTCCGACCCCATACTTAACCGCTATGCTAACTCTTTCATGTACTCTACTGGTAAGGTCTGGAACACACTCCTTTTATCTGTTTTCCCAACTTCCTTTGACTTGCACACTTTTAAACGCCGTGAATCGGGTCACGTTGGCCAATAGCGATAAGATCCAGAAAATCCCCAACTCTGGTGGAATTTGTTAGGCCTTCGGCCTTTGCCCACCAGAGGAGACATAATATATATATATATATATATATATATATATATATATATATATATATATATATATATATATATATATATATATATATATATATATATATATATATATATGTTATACAAGGGCATCGGATGAGGCTCTTGTATAACTGGAGTAACTGCGAAAAAGGAAAAAATTCTCGCTGACTAAACAGTGCTCCCAGCTTTTTTGAGACCGCATTAGCAATCATTGTGATGTAAGGTTTCCAAGCCATTTTTTTGTTTATATGAAGGTCAAGAATGTTTATATTGTCAACAAAAGAGACAGGAGAATCATCCAAAGAAATATAAAAGATAGGAGGTGTCTTTGAAAGGGAGATTTTTAGTAGTTGAGTTTTTAAAGTATTGAACTGCACAAGATCGAGACGGCCCCACACGGAAATTCTATCCAGATCTGGAAGAATGGAATCTGAAAGATGAAGACTAGAAACAATTGTAGATTCAAAGAAGGTAGCAGATTTGAAATTAGAAAAAAGGAGGGTCAAGTCATCGGCATATGAATGGATAGGTATAGATGAGCAGCTGAGAAGATCTTTTATGAAAAGTAGGAATAGTGTAGGAGATAAGACAGAAACCTGAGGAACACCACTATTGACAGAAAAGAAAAAAAGAAGTCACCCCATCAACATCGACCGAAATGAAAAATTAGAAAGAAAGCTAGACATAAGTAAGCAAAGAGAAAGAGGAAACCCAAAGGATAGAATCTTGGAAAGCAGTTAGGCATGCCACACACGATTAAAGGCCTTAGATTTGTCAAGCGCCACCACACAAGTCTCCCCATGGAGATAGCAAAGTATGTGAGATAGCAAAGTATGTCGACAGTAGACCTCGAACGCCGAAAGCCATACTGATGAACATAAACAAGGATATGAGATAAATCTTTCTAGACAAAAGCCTAGAAAGATTTATCAGTTGGAGAGTTTAGGAACTCAGCACACCTACTTTTAGAGAAAGCCAGCTTTGCGTGTCAAGGAATATGCCTGCAACGATTCCGGGCTAAATTTAAATTACCGAGAGTTATAGGAGAAGGAGAATTTTTCCAATCTCGATACGCAATGTCTTTTGCCTGAAGGACGCGAGAGCAAGCGGGATTGAACCATGGATTTTGAGCAGAGAAAAATTCAAAGGAAGAAGGGATGAACCTGCTCATATCATCAATGATTACAGCCCCCACCTTATTTTCAGAAACCGAAGCGCCTTCAGAAAAAAGCAGTCCCTCCAGGGATAGTTAGCATAGAAGCATCGCAAAGCCCCCCAGTCAGTCCGATCAAGGTGCCAGAAGATTCGCTTAGTGCAGGATGGATCAGTTGGAGAAAAAACATGAAAATTATGAGTAATTAGATTGTGCTCAGAGTTACCAAAAGGTGCGAAGACAGCGTATTTAAAGAGAGAAGGACTAGTAGTGAAGCATAGGTCAAGAATGTTTAAGAATTGGTTGGGACGACCCGGAATGTGTGTTGGTTCTTTAAATAGTTGCTCCAGAATCAGTATGAGAAGAACCCAACCAGTCAGTGTTGAGTACATTGAAATCCTCTAAATTGAGGACCTCAGTATTTGGAAGTGAAGATGTAATAGTCTCGTGAGAAGTAGTCATGTACTCAAAAAAGGTAGAAAAATCTGTTCTCTTTGGAAAACAGTAGCAGAAGCACAAGATTATCGTAGTGGTAGGAAGAAAGATTTTAAACCACAGAACATCGAAATTAGGAGATTCAAGATTTACAAGACGTGTTACTAGAGTTACCCTGTTTTATATATAACTCCACTTTTACTTTCCGTATATTTTCTCATATTTGCATATTTGCCTGTTGTTTTGTTTGTATTCATAAGATTCTGATAATATCTAACCTCATAAATTATTAAGACGCAATCATCTTCTCGACCAATCAGAGAACTCAATCATTCTCTCGGCCAATCAGATGACTCACAAATCTAAATATTTATCATAAAGTTTCGCATTAATATTTGTGAGTGTATAAATATAGGTAATGTTTAAAGCTATTAGTGAAAAAAATGATGTTGTGTTGAGTCAACAAAGTAACATTTTTGCATGCATTGGATAGAAATACATTATTTCATTTATAAATTTCTGTTTCTAAATATGTTTTCTCTGCATATGTAACTGCGTAAGAGTGGCAATTTGAAGAAATATAACTAACTTGTTATGAAAGCAATGCAGGAGGTAAAGTGATTACGTCAATTTATCTTAAGTATATAGTCTCCTTACACACCTTTTAAAACTTAATAACTATCTCTGTGAAAAATAAATTTTATGTATCAAGAGTTCCATGGACGAACGTTAGGAATAGGTAGAATATGTACGAATAATAAAAATATGTATATATAAATTAGATTTCAGATAAAAATATTTGTTTTTATTCGTGTTAAGATGAAAAAGTTACGAAATACGCACTGCGATGAACACCTCATTGCTCAATGTTAATTAATGATCAGTTGTGTATGTGACAACTCGATAACTTGCATAATATGTGCTAGGGAGATTACGATGTGAATTTTTATTATATTAAAGTGTTAAAGTAATTTGATGTTGCAGGTTAGATATGTGCTAAAGAACTTGTGGTGGAAATGGATATAAAAGTTTCTGTGAATGTATTTGGTCATGCCATATTAAATTTAAATATAGAGACTAATGTTATACGATTAATTAAGAAATTAATGTAAGAAATGTATGAGCAAAAGAAAGGCTGGCATGTCTTTGATCATGCCTAAATGATAAAGTTCGATTAAATAAGGAGGTTAATGTATATATTTTATACTTTACAGGTGTAGAGAATATGAAAAAGGAACAAAAAATATGCATGCGAATGTGTTTCTCGTTATTTTTATATGTGATTGCAAAATTTGTGCTTGAATATTCGCAAATAAGTATTTGCGTGTATGTTTACGTTGTTGTTATGCATTTTGTATGTGTTTGCATGTGTACGTGTGTGTCTACATACATGTACGAATATAGGATAAAATAAATTTAAAAGAAACGTAAAGCAAACTTTAATGAAAATTTACTAAAAGGAAAAAAATTTACCTACAAATGAAGTACGAATTACATGTAGAAAAAGGACAAAGACCTAAATAAACTTAGAAGTACAGTTTCAAAATCAGGTTACAAAAAAATTCAAAAGTAAAAAGAATAAATATTACATATGAGTTGTTGTTTATATATTGATTAGTCTTTAAGTTGTTTATTCAAGCTTGTTACGGTTTCAAATATTTGTTTGATCAGGATCATAAATTAAAATACTGAGTTGAATTGGGAAAAGTGAAAGATTAATTTTTTGCTATTTAGTAAATAAAGTAATAAGAGCTATTATGTTTAGCTTTATATAACGACGACTCATGAATAAACCAAACTCAATTCTGGCGATCATGCGTTATAATTTGTGATAATTTTCAGTAATACAGTAAATAAATTATTCTTTCTTTGCCCCAGGGGTTATAACGATATAACATAGGTGGAGTTCGATTTCAGATAAAGCGAAGATGCGTTCATAATGTCACACAGCATGTGTAGTTTTATGAAATGAAGTAACTAATAGGGTTATGGGGCCGTATGTGACACTGTATTAATGAAAAATAGTTTCACATAAGTTAGCAAGCATTTATAATACAATGTGATTCATAATTGTAAGTCCGTTATGGGTGAAAGAAAAGTGGTAGACTAGACTTTAAAGCGAAGAAGGAGGGAGCTCTTAAACGGCAAAGGCTTTGGATTTGTGGAAAAAATGAAAAGGATGGGAAATTCAAAATTGAAAGAATTGGGTCCTAATTAAAACGCAAAAGAAAGATTCGTAAAACTGAAAAGGTCTGAATGCATGAAATGAAAGGGTTGAGAAGTTCAGAAGGGAAGAAATAGGGATCTTAAAACGTAAATGGATGGAATCATGAAACAGAAAAGATTTGGGTGAATTTGAGATGCACAAAAGGGAAGATAAGCGGATCTTAAAATAAAGAAAGGTAAGGTTCGTGAAGCAGAAAAGTTTTGTTGAGTAAAATGGTAAAGGTTAGGAACTTGAAGATAAAGAGAAAGAAAAATTAAGGGAAAGATAAGGAATGTAGAGTGGATATATATTTATGCTTGTGTGTTTGTGAGTGCTTAAATATATGTGTCTGAGTGTATATTAATGTGCGTGAGTGTATTCGTGTATATATATATATATATATATATATATATATATATATATATATATATATATATATATTATTATATATATATATATATATATATATATATATATATATATATATATATAATATATATATATATATATATATATATATATATATATATATATATATATATATATATATATATATATATATATAATATCTTCTAAAGACGTCATTTCTGCTCTCTTTGAGCTTAACACTAAGAAGGCGTACTGTCTTGATGGTTTCCTTCCTGTGGTTTTCAAAATTTGTGCTTCAGATCTTGCACCCTGCCATAGTAATTTATTAAGTCTATATCTTTCTACTCCAACATTCCCTTCTTGCTGGAAACGTGCGTTCAAACGGGGACCCTTTTAATAACCTCCGTTCTTTTTAAAGTTTTCGAATCTATCCTTAACAGGAAGATTTGGAAACATCTCATTTTTTTTAATCTTATCTCTGATCGCCAGTATGGCTTTCGTAAGAAACGCTCTACTGGTGATCTTCTTTCCCTTTTCTCTGACCCTTGGTCCTCAGCTCTTAGGCATTTCGGTGAATCTTTTGCTGTCGCTCTGGAAATGTCGAAAGCTTTCTATAAAGTCTGGCGCAAAGCTTTGATTTCCAAACTTCTCTCTTTCGGAATCTATCCCTCTCTCTGTGGCTTTCTCTCTGATTTCCTTTCTGATCGTTCTATCGCAGCTGTTGTAGATTACCTCCGTTCATCCTCTAAATCTATTAATAGTGGTGCTTCTCAAGGATCTGTCCTATCCCCAACACTTTTTCTGATTTATATTAATGACATTCTCTCTGTTACTTCATCTTCTATCCATTCCTATATCAATGACTCCACTCTTCATTACTCTTTTCACTTTGAAAGGCACCCCTCCCAACAACAGTTAATAAACGCAAGGAGGGTGGCTTTGGAGCAAGTGACCTCTGATCTATTTCGCATTTCAAATTGGGGCAGAGAAAACATGGTCGTTTTCAATAAAACCGAAACTCAATTCTTCCATCTCTCTTCTCGACACAATCTTCCACACAACTATGATGTCTTCTTCGAAAACACACAACTCAAACCTTCATCTCTCCTTAATATTCATGGTGTTTCTTTTTCTCGTGATCTTTCTTGGAAAGATCACATTACTTTTCTTTCTAAACAAGCTTCTAAGAGGTTAGGTATTTTGAGGAGTCTTCAGAACTTCTTCACACCACCCCAGTTGCTTGCTCTTTATAGGAACGCTGTTCTCTCCTATATGAATTACGCCTCTGGCATCTGTGGTGGTTCCTCTCATACAGCTTTCCTTGAAAAGGTGGAGTCTAGGGCTTTTCGTCTTATCAACTCTGCTACTATCAATAATTCTCTAAAATCTCTTTCTGCCCGTCGATTTGTTGAGTCACTTTTCTCTATACTATCGCTATTACAACAGACACTGCTCTTCTGAACTCTCTCGTCGCATACCTCTTCCTTTGAGAAGAGCTCGTGCGACACGTCTTCCTACATAGTATCATTCTTTCTCTGTTCAACTTTCTGACCCCAGACATAACGGCTATGCTCATTCTTACATATACTTTACTGGTAAAGTCTGGAACACACTCTCTGGAAACTAGGATGTGTCATATGATGTTGTTATTCGAGAAAGTGTTTGAAGCTTTCGTCATTAGATGGCAGGGGAAAAGACGGTCCTTCAATAACTCCTTGACCTTACTCTCCAACCTCCTTCTGTCTTCCCCCTCCATTTCTGATTCAAATTTTTTTTTTTTTTTGCCAGACTCTACTCATTCATTCTACAAAAATATCCAAATCACCTCAGCATGTTCTGTTCAGCTCTCCCAACCATTCTCCTTCTTCAAACACTCATCTCCATTATTCTAACATTTTTGATTCTATCTCTTCTACCTTTCTGATTCTTCATTTTGAAAACATCAACCTTTTTTCTCTTCCTCGCATTCAACCTCCATACTTTGTTCCCATACAAAGACATTTATATTATTTTCACCTCTAACTCTCTTGGCAACATTATTCCATCCAAAATCTCCCTCTCCACTTTAATTCAAATTTCATCTCCCTCACTACACTCCTCTTCCCTCCCTCCACATTATTCATCCACAACACTTTACTCTTACCCACATTTACTCAAACGCCCAACTCGTCATATTCTTTTACAAACTCTTCCACCAGTACCTTCAAACTCTCCTGTGTCCCCATCAAATATACAATATCATCAGTATACAACAATTCATTCGCATCCTACACACCGTATGATCCCTCATTCTTACCCCTCTACCACCCTTTCCATCATTTTCACCACTTTGTCAATAAATAATGTAAACAACCCCGGAGATGTTACACAGCCTTGCCTCAATCCATTATTC
>SEYY01004532.1:22500-64357 GCA_009176605.1 Armadillidium nasatum
TCATTGTAAGAGTGAGCATATCTTGTACTTTGAGTATGGATAATTGCTTGAAAAGTGGGCTTGTGTGTTCATAGTAATTGCGTGATCCAGATATTATAAGAATTATTTTTTATGTAGTTTTATTAAGGGTTGTAGCAGATATTTATTTGCACATCCCCATACTGGTAAATTGTATAGTAGGTGAGGGTAAACAAGGCTGCAATATATGTTTTTAGTACATATTTTGGAATAGAGTTTCTTATCTTTAGGAATGCATAAGTAGAATATGCAATTTTGCTAATTAGACTATTTACGTGGTTTTTGAAGGAAAGTTTCTCATCAAAAAATAACTACTAATAATTTTGCAGATGTAGTTCTATTTATAGTTGTGGCTTTTGCCATGACATTTAGATTGATAGGAGTTTTAATGTTTGTCATTTTTTTTTATTAAGTATTGCGTTTTTTGTAGGTTAAGGGAAAGCCTGTTTGCCTCTACCCATGTTACAATATTTTCTAATGTATTATTTACTTTTGTGTTTAGTGTATCTATGTTACGGTCTATTATTAGAATTGCGGTATCATCAGCGTGTTGTGAATGTAAAGAATTATGACAATTTTGGAAGTCATTAGTA
This sequence comes from Armadillidium nasatum, assembly GCA_009176605.1. Taxonomy (NCBI): domain Eukaryota; kingdom Metazoa; phylum Arthropoda; class Malacostraca; order Isopoda; family Armadillidiidae; genus Armadillidium; species Armadillidium nasatum. The sequence continues at coordinate 23,112 of SEYY01004532.1, forward strand.
TATATGTTAAAGAATAGTGGAACAATAATAATAATAATAATAAAAGTTTTGCATTTGGTTTCCAAATTTCTAAATAGTTATCTTTGAACATTGTTTAACTTCTTTAAAATTATCCTTGAAAACAATCTACAGCAGAAGTAGAAAGTATATTTATTGTATTCTCCTGACGCGTTTCGTCTCTGTACTTGAGACATCTTCAGAGGAAGTTCTTTCAATAATGAATGAGTGTGATTTAAATTAAAGTATGCATTTTGTAATTAATTAATTCAAATAATATTAAGTTTCATTGATAATTCATTAAATTTTATAAAATTCTTTTTTAAAACTCAAAATGCTAACGAGTTTGATAAAGAAGAAAAGTGCCTGCGCAATATTCTGAACACTCACATAAAACCAATAGATAATAACAACAAGATCAAAGTCAGACTTTATCACAAGTCGAAATAGCTATCTTCTCCCTTCAGTACAAGAGATGCTCCAGACGACAACCATCATGTTGTATACCAATTTAACTGTCTTGAGTCTGACTGTACGTCGACATATATTGGTTATATGACAAATAAATTGTCGTATAGGGCATGTCAACACCGTTTCAAGCCTAGCAAGATCTTTGCCCATTTTAACACAACGCATGGTATGTCAACTATACCTAATATCACTAAACATTTTATAACATTATATACGTCGTGTGAAGTGCAAAAATTGAAAATAGCGGAGGCATTTTACATTAAGAACCGTAGACCTGATATTAATATAAAATTTAATGAATTATCAATGAAACTTAATATTATTTGAATTAATTAATTACAAAATGCATACTTTAAATTTAAATCACACTCATTCATTCATTATTGAAAGAACTTCCTCTGAAGATGTCTCAAGTACAGAGACGAAACGCGTCAGGAGAATACAATAAATATACTTTCTACTTCTGCTGTAGATTGTTTTCAAGAATAATTTTAAAGAAGTTAAACAATGTTCAAAGATAACTATTTAGAAATTTGGAAACCAAATGCAAAACTTTTATTAAATCAAAAGCTGATATTGAGTTCCTAAATAATAATAATAATAATAATAATAATAATAATAATAATAATAATAATAATAATAATAATAATAATAATAATAATATTAATAATAATATTAATAATAATATGGAAAAGGAAAGACTTTAATATTTTATAAAATATTTTATTCCCCCAATTAGATAAGTGAAGTTAATGAAATTAAGGAAAAATTTTTCCCTGAGCTAATTGTAAAATTAATAAAACTAAAGAAAATAACCAATTTGATTCTCATGGGTCAAGATTGTAATAGTTTTTTAAATACATAAATATTCCTGAAGACTTATTTTTAAGTCGCTGTATAATGCTAGTCTCGGTGAACCATTGGCTTATGTGCCACATGATCCGGGAACATTTGATTTTACATCCAATGCTGAACGAAGAGAGAAGGAAATTTAGATTAGTTTGAAAAACAAAGTTTGTCAATGCATATGAATGCAAATAATAATCCTAAAAGAGGTAACTCCTGTCATTTTGTCGGTTCTGCTGCAAATATTTAACTAATTAATTTGTTCTAGATGGTCGGCATCCAGATATTTCGAGGTTTACCAATGTAACTCCTGCATTTAAGTTAAGAAGTAAAATAACCTTTGATAATTTCCTCTCTCTCTCTCTCTCTCTCTCTCTCTCTCTCTCTCTCTCTCTCTTTCTCTCTCTTTTTCTCTCTCTCTATCTATCTATCTATCTATCTATCTATCTATCTATCTATCTATCTATCTATCTATCTATCTATCTATCTATTTCTCTATTTCAACGAATTTAAACAAGGTATTCGAGAAATTAATTCACTGTAGATTTATATTACCTTTACTGAGTTGTGCTGCCTAACTATGGATTTAGAAAAAAACTAAAGTACAACTGGTATTTCATTAAGCTTGATAAAAGAGCAATATGTTGACCGTTTTCTGGGTTTTGTTATAGGTATTCAATTGAATACCTTTAATTAATGTGTGGAAAATGGAAAGGTGCTTATTTAATATAGCTTATTAGTTCATACTGACAAACAGATATCACGCTATGAAGAAAGGAAGTAAAATCTCTTCAGAACTAACTGTAGAATGCGAGTTCTTCAGATTTTCGTGCTAAAGGTTCTACTTTTAATAATGTATGTAAATTATTTGACTAAATGTCTTTCAATATGTAACTCGGTTTTCTTTGCAGGCGATTCTGTGGTCAAGAATTCTGATACTGATATAAGTAATGTGGTTAATAGAGGGAGATTTGATCTATTTACTTTTTCTAACTGGCGCAAAACAAGAGGTCTTATTTTAGATGCATTTAAAACAAAGTTTATGCCCTCCACTGTAAGATTTGATACTGAGTGTTCAGAAGTAATAACAAATAACGAGGAAATATCTGAAGTTCATCTGTTTAATTATCATTGATTGATTACTGATAAAAAGTCGTTCTTTTCATCACATTAGATTACTTTCTAAGTAAAATTAATTTTCTTCCTTAGTCTCATTTTATCAATGAGAGTTATTCTTTCTTACTCCATATTTTTCCTTTGTTTTTCAATAACGGTTTAATTTATCAACTTGGAAAGGACTCCAACACTTAAAGCTCCTACATAAAGAGCAATTATTGGCCGCTTTTTATTGCAGGAATTTCAGAATCTAGTGAGAGTCTGTAAAATCATTCAGACATTTTTATAGCTTGACAGATTTAAAAAATCGAATTCTATTTTATTTCTAAGGTTATTTATGGTTCACACAATCGAGTACCCATGAAAAATCCAAGAAGACGGACATCATGTAGCTCTTTTCATAAAATGACTACTCTTTAGTGTAAAAATAATGAATTATCCCAGGAGTGAAGTTTAGTTACTTTTCACCTTAATTATAACATGAAAAATCAAAACTATTTGAGGCTTCCTTGAACTAGAATAAAAAACATAGTTTTTTTATTTAATGTTTAGTGCTTTGAAATGAATCATCCAAAATATCAGAGATCTGAAACATTATTTATTTCAAATGGAGATCTTAAAACTTTTATTAAACATAGCAAAATTTAATTCTATTCTTCAAACTTTTATTTTTTGATATAAGTTTCTCTAGTTAGAAATAGGAGTAAAATTAGTTTTGATCTTCCAATGATATCTTCCTAGAATTACAAAAGGAATAGCGAATATGTAAGTTTTTTTTTTAACTAAAAAGAGTATTTAAGGGCGAAGTCGTCGACATATATATCTAAATAAGCGATGAAGACCCATACAGGTCATTAATGCCAATTAGGAAGAGAGTAAAGAACAGAGCAGAGCCTTCAGAAAATTCATAGATTTAATGGGAGAAAGGTGACCGTCTACAACGGTTTCTTAGTACAGTACATGGAAGTAAAACAAGAGATATGTGAGAGATAGTTGCTGGAAGAGAGAGGTTTGGAAATTTGAATTTTACAGTTTAGAGTTCAGAGTAATATAAGACAATGAGAAAATCTCTGGATTTAGAAAAAATTAGAATAAAGAGCAGTAATTTTGCAAAAAAGTTAGTGAAGGAAGAGGACTATGCATCAAGGCAAGCAAATGTGGAAAGGGTGGATGTAGGGGAAGATCTGTATACCGTCCGTCAGGAATCTCCGAGGTTATATAAATTGACTCCTTCTTAAAATTGTTAACAAGTAAAGAGTGTATCTGGCTGTAAAGTTATTACCTAAATATTGAATAGTTTGTCAATGTCGCCCATTACAGAGACAGAAGGCATCTCCAGAGTACTTCCAGGCTTGCATATGGGCTGTTCACAGAAAGAATTTGTTTATTTGTTTGTTAGATCTAACAAACTAGTTCGATTTAACCTAGTCTGGACATAAAGGGTAAAACTACGCCTGACGGCCAGCAAATAGACCTAACATAATCAAAAACCACTGTTTGTTAATTTCGCCTAACGGCCAACAAAAAGCCCTAATCTACCAACAAATCAATGTTCGCTAAGTATATATGTATATATATATATATATATATATATATATATATATATATATATATATATATATATATATATATATATATATATATATATATATATATATATATATATATATATATATATGGCTCCGTAGCTCAGTCGATCGAGCACTCGTCATGGCAAACGAGAGGTCCAGGGTTCGAGGCCTGGCCGGAGCGAGAAATGTGAGCTGTTTTCTCCTTGCGCTTGGAGTGGAGTGCCCTTGCCACTGATGGGAATAATCTCCGGCATCCACGATAGGCCTGGCCTAGCCAGCGGTATCCGCCGTGTTCCCGTGAAACCCTAGGATCTTCCTCGAAAGATCCCACTGACAGGACGATAGTCCTTCCTGTGGGATGAAGATTATTATTTATTTATTATTTTATATATATATATATATATATATATATATATATATATATATATATATATATATATATATATATATATATATATATATATATATATATATATATATAATACAAAATAGCTGTACAAAATTTTAAAAAAAATTTGTAACGTCAATGATCCCGCAACTTTGTCGTAATAGAAACTTCTAGGCTATGTTGTTAGTTTCAAATCCCTACGCGTAGTTCCAGTCAAGCTCGCAACATGTAGGTGTTTTTGTTAGTTTCTGCAACCTGGTCTCGTACAAAAAAATTCACTACTGTGAATGCTACAATTACCAAAATTTTATTTTGTTGTACCACTTTGATAGTGGTGCTCATGGGTTGATTTTTGTGATTTGTCTTAGCTCTTTATTTATTTTATTTCTCTTTTATTGTGTGTGTGTGTTTTAATGTGTTTTATTTTTTTTTATCTTCATTTGGATTTCCTCCTTCTCTCTGCTTACTTATGTCTAGTTTTCTCTCGGATCATTCCATATCGGCTCTTGTCCTCCTTTTCTGTCAATTGTGGTGTTCCTCAGGGTTCTGTTCTATCCCCAACTTTATTCTTAATTTTCATTAGCGATCTCTCATCTTCCCTTCTAGCTCTGTTAATTCTTATGCCGATGACTCAACTCTCTATTCTTCCACACATTTCAAATCTGCTCCTTTGCTTCTAGAGTTGCTTCTTGTCTTCAACTTTCTGAGCCCATTCTTGCCGATCTGGACTGGATTTCCCAGTTGGGTCGCCTCAACCTTGTGAAATTTATATCTTTAAAAACTCAACTTCACATCTCCCTCTAGAAAAACACATCTTCCAACTTTCCTATCCCCTTTGACGGCTCTCCAGCTTTAGCTGTAAACAATATTAATATTCTTAGTCTAAAGTTAAACAATAAAGTTTCTTGGAAACCTCATATCACAATGGTTGCTAGGGAGGATTCAAAGAACCCGGGAATACAGTTCAGATTGTTGGAATTTTTTTTTTCCGAAAGGTTACTCCAATTATATAAGGGTCTTATGTCGGTCTTGTATGGAATACTGTTCTCACATTTAGGAGGGTTTCGGTTCCATCTTTCTTTTGGATAGTGTTGAATCTAAGGCTAAGATATAATAAACTGTCTGCTCCTTTCAAACTCACTCCACCTTCTGTCTCTGCGATGTGACGATGGTGCACTCTCTCTTTTCTTTAAGTATTAAAACGGCAGCTGCTCGAAGAAACTGACCTCTCTCATTCCACCACCATTGCGTGGCCCTCATATCACCCTCATTTTGTGGGAATATGGTGAATCCCAGGCTTGTCCGTTGTAGGGCCTCCTTCTTTCCAGCCACTTCTGTTCTGTGGAATTCTCTGGCATACGTTTTTCCTCCAGTATTTAATCTTTCTCTTTTTAAGGCCTCCGTCTGCCCTTCACCTAAGAGAGTTGCGTTAGTTGGGATAGGGTGAGTTTCTCTTTATATATATATATATATATATATATATATATATATATATATATATATATATATATATATATATATATATATATATATATATATATATATATATATATATATATATATATATATATATATATATATATATATATATATATATATATATATATATATATATATATATATATATATATATATATATATATATATATATATATATATATATATATATATATATATATATATATATATATATATATATATATATATATATATATATATATATATATATAAAAAGGGCTCCGCTCGTGAGTGGTGGCTATCTCTAATATATATATATATATATATATATATATATATATATATATATATATATATATATATATATAATATATATATATATATATATATATATATATATATATATATATATATATATATATATATATATATATACGAGGGCAGTCCGATAAGTACTTAGCCTACAAAAGAAAAACGAAAATTTTGGAAAAGTGGCGATTTATTTCTCAACATAGTCTCCTTTTAGCTCGATACACCTGACCCAGCGATGCTCCAACTTCTTTAACCGTCTGAAAAATACGTTTTATCGAGGTATGCAAAGTAGGCCTCCCTGGCGGGATGACCTGCTCATTCGACTCAAATTTCTGCCCGGCGAGTGACTTTTTCAAGTTTGCAAACAAAAAGAAGTCACACGGGGCCAAATCTGGAGAATACGGTGGATGGGGCAGCAGTTCAACCAATTTGGCCATGACGACGGCGGAGGTGTGAGGCGGTGCGTTATCGTGGTGGAAGAGCACTTTTTTCAACGCCAAATGGGGCCGTTTTTCTGCAATTCGGCGTCGAATCGGCCCAATAATTCGGCATAGTAGAGCCCTGTGACCGTTTTATCCTTCTCCAGGTAGTCGATGCAGATCACACCTTGTGAATCTCAGAAAACGGTGGACATCACCTTTCCGACCGATAGGACAGTCTTCGCCTTCTTCGGAGCACGTTCACCGGGTGAAGTCCACTGTTTTGACTGTTCCTTGGTCTCTGGTGTGAACCAGTGGATCCATGTTTCGTCGACGGTCACGAAATGACGCTGAAACTCCTTCGGATTGCGCTTAAACAGCGTCAAACACTGCTCTGAAGTGGTCTCACGGTTGCGCTTGTTGTCCGGAGTGAGCAAACGCGGCAGCCATCGCGCCGACAGCTTTCTCATGCCCAAAACTTCATGCAAGATGGGACCCACGCGGTCTTTTGAGATGCCTACTGTCTCAGCTATCTCGCGCACCTTCAATCGTTGGTCTGCCAATACGAGTTCGTGGATTTTTTTCACGTTATCCTCCGTGGTAGCCGTTTTCGGGGCACCTGGGCATGGCTCATCGAAAACCGACGTTTGACCACGTTGAAATTCATTAAACCAATTTTTGACGGTCGCCATCGAAGGAGAAGAGTCACCGTATACAGCATCCAAGCGCTCTTTGATTTCGCTGCGGGATTTCCCTTCCAAAAAAAGGAATCGAATCACCGACCGGTATTGCTCTTTTTCCATTTTTCTAAACTTCCCGTACACGTCCGCTTCCACACGCTCTCAAAACAAAACTACGTGTCCGATTCGGCTGAAATTTTGACAGTAGCCATCTACTAGAATGTACTACACGATAGTAAATTTCTCTTGCGATAGTGGTGCCATCGGGCGGTGAGGCTAAGTACTTATCGGACTGCCCTCGTATATATATATATATATATATATATATATATATATATATATATATATATATATATATATATATATATATATATATATATATATATATATATATATATATATATATATATATATATAATTTTTTTTTTTTTACCATTTACCTTTCCCACTCTTATGGGGTGGTGCCCGTCACAGTTCGCTCACCCACACACATAGGCACTCTATCTCCCCTCCTCCCTCACCACTGCCCTCCATTTCATTCTTTCCTCAGCGACTCTTCTACCTTCGTCCACATTCTCTACCCCCCAATATCTCCCTCACCCCATCCATCCTTCCTCCCTCTATCTCGGATCTCATCACGCTACCCACCATCCTATTCTCATCCATTCTACACATATGACCAAACCATCTTATACACCCTCTTCCGCTCTACGCACTATTCCCCTCTTCTATCAACACATCTCTCTTATTCTTTCGTTTCTGACTCTATCTACCCTTCTTAACCCACATATATCCATCAATCCTTTCAACTGAAAAACTTTTAATCTTTCCCTAATCTAAACATTCATCACCCATGTCTCACACCCATACATTGCAGATGGTAGACACATACTCTCAATATTTATTTTCTTTGATATTCTTCACTTCTTCCAAACTTCTCTCAGTCCCCCCCATCACTTTCATTCCCTCAGTCACTCTATTCTTTATTTCCCATCCATCCCTCCTTTTCCCTCTACTAACATCCCCAGATATTTAAACTCTTCTACCTCCTCAAATTTCTCTCCCCCCCCACCTCGACACCATCCATTCCTCTCCTCTTGCTGCCTCATCCCTGCCCCAAATCCTCATCACTTTACTCTTTGTTGAGTTTACCCTTAATCCCTTCGACGCACATTCCCTCACAAACTCTTTCACCAACATTCTCAGCTTCTCCACAGATTCCGCAACTAACACCGAATCATCCGCAAACAACAAGACACTTACCTCCCATTCTCCCTCTCCACCTCAATTTAATGCCCTTCCCTTCCCTCTCCATCTCCCTAACAACACCATCCATTAGCACATTAAACAACCACGGAGACATAACACACCCCTGCCTCAGTCCAACTCCCACTTTAAACCATTCACCTTCACACCTTTCTCTACAGTTCTCATAGAATGATTTATTTCCATTCAATAATCTATCTCTCGCTCCCCCCACCCTTAGAACCTCAAACAATTTCCTCCTACAAACCCTATCATACGCCTTTTCGAAATCCATAAAGCATACCTTCCCCACTCTATCTTTCTCACGCAATTTTTCACCAATCATTCTTAGTGAAAACACCTGATCCACACATCCCCTACCTTCTCTAAAACTTCCCTTATATATATATATATATATATATATATATATATATATATATATATATATATATATATATATATATATATATATATATATATATATATATATATATATATATATATATATATATATATATATATATATATATATATATATATATATATATATATATATATATATATATATATATATATATATATATATATATATATATATATATATATATATATATATATATATATATATATATATATATATATATATATATATATATATATATATATATATATATATATATATATATATATATATATATATATATATATATATATATATATATATATATATATATATATATACAGTATTTATGACAGCCTTTTGTGTTCGTAGGAGAACGGATGGAGGTGGATGTGGGTTTTATGTTAACCTGGTAATGTAGGTGACTACATGTTAATTTTGAATTCCAACCTTTTAATCCTGTTTGAGTCCCTGATAGCCAGGCGGTCCTCAAACAACCTAAATATCACTGCATTATAACTTATATTACAATTTCCCTCTGAATGATGGAGTATGCGCCTACTTAAGTTCCTACATCCCTGGAACACTTCTTGTAAACCTTGAATCTCCTAATTTCGGCAGTCTATATCTTAAAATCAGTCTTCCTACTATTATTTATTTTTTTGCTATTTATTCCCTAAATTTTCAGTTCATTTAGAGTATTTTACAGCCTTTAATTTCTTCTCGCTCAAATACTAAAGTCCTCTGTAAAAGGAATTTCAACGTACTTCACACTGAGCAGCCAGGATTCACTCATTCTGATGCAGGTGGGGAGGATGCTTAATTATTCATAATTCTTAGTGATGTAGAACAATTGATTAAGTAACATACACAAACCCCAGATTTCCATAGCCAATTCGTGAACACGTTTGACTTCTGTTTCTAGTTAAATATACACAATTTTCAGCGTACTAATCGTACGTACGTACTTATCGGCAACCCCTAAATATAATACTTTCACTCAAGCATATCTACTCTGCCCTACACTTTCTTTTTGGCCCTTTAATCGGTATAATTGAGGGCATTGTGCCACTTCTATATTAGCTATTCTTTGAATGAATCCTGTTAGGACACTGAGAACGCTTCTGTCTGCTGAAAAGTAGGGGCCGTAATCTTATTCGCTCTGACGGATCTTTTAAACACTTTTTAAAAGACTAATCGTTTTGGCCTCCATTTTTTATCTAATTCAACCCTGATTGATTCTTGCAACCCTCTTCGTACTCCATCTTCTCTCAAGTGTCCCATGTCTATGCTTGTGATTCACATGACTGAGTTCATAGAATCCTGCGATTTACAATCATCAAAAAAAACTACTGACCTGGATAGCATTTCTCCACGTGTTATAAGGGAGTGTTTTCTGAGCTGGAGACTCTTCTTCTTCATCTCTACTCTCTGTGCCAAAATCTTAATACTTTTTTCATCAGTGATGAAAATGCGCTTGTGTCCAATCAATCCTGAAGAGGATACGTTTAGATAGGGGTGAGTCTCAGGGTTATTAAGGAAGGAAACATGTGTAAAAAAAAAAAAAAAAAAAAAAAAAAAAAATTAAAGTTTAGAAAAATAATCTTCGATCTTCTTTACAATAAACCTTTCTGATTATCCTTCTTACAAATTTAATATCTGATACACTTCTTCTTTATTATTATTATTATTATTATTATTATTATTATTATTATTATTATTATTATTATTATTATTATTATTATTATTATTATTATTATTTATTATTATATATTATATATATATATATATATATATATATATATATATATATATATATATATATATATATATATATATATATATATATATATATATATATATATATATATATATATATATATATATATATATATATATATATATATATATATATATATATATATATATATATATATATATATATATATATATATATATATATATATATATATATATATATATATATATATATATATATATATATATATATATATATATATATATATATATATATATATATATATATATATATATATATATATATATATATATATATATATATATATATATATATATATATATATATATATATATATATATATATATATATATATATATATATATATATATATATATATATATATATATATATATATATATATATATATATATATATATATATATATATATATATATATATATATATATATATATATATATATATATATATATATATATATATATCTATTATATATTATTTTTTATATTGTTCGTCGCTTACAGAGGAAAAAAAAGGAAATAATAATTAATTAAAATTAGAAATTGGAAATATATTCAGAATTTCCTATCGTTATTATTATTACTATTATTATTATTATTATTTTTTTAATTATTATTATTATTATTATTATTATTATTATTATTATTATTATTATTATTATTAATTTATAAATTTATTATTATCCTAATTTTCATTATGCCTATAAGTTATTATATTTATATTATTATATTATTATTATTATTATTATTATTATTATTATTATTATTATTATTATTATTATTATTATTATTATTATTATTATTATTATTATTATTATTATTATTATTATTATTATTATTATTATTATTATTATTATTATTATTATTATTATTATTATTATTATTATTATTATTATTTATTATTATTATTATTATTATTATTATTATTATTATTATTATTATTATTATTATTATTATTATTATTATTATTATTATTGTTATTATTATTATGATTATTATTATTATTATTATTATTATTATTATTATTATTATTATTATTATTATTATTATTATTATTATTATTATTATTATTGTTATTATTATTATTATGATTATTATAATTATGATTATTATTATTATTATTATTATTATTATTATTATTATTATTGTTATTATTACTTCTATTATTATTATATTTGCTATTGGTATTGTTTTAGTTATTATTATTATTATTATTATTATTATTATTATTATTATTATTATTATTATTATTATTATTATTATTATTATTATTATTTTATTATTATTATTATTATTATTTTTATTATTGTAAATTATTATCATTATTTAGACTCTATCCCTATCCAGATGAGAGGAGGAGCCGGAGCCTCCCCAAATGTGAGAACAGTACTCCATACAACCCGACCAGAATTCTCAGTTTCTTAGAGGACGCTTTAACAGCCATTTTGATGTGTGGTTTCCAAGACAACTTATTGTTTATGTTTAGACCAAGAATATTAATGTTATTTACAGGTGAGACGTGAGAGCTATCGAAGAAGATAGGAAAGTTTGGAGGTGTTTTTGAGAGGGAGATGTGAAGAAGTTGAGTTTTTAAAGAGTTGAATTTCACAAGGTTGCTATGACCCCACCGTGAAATCCCATCGAGATCGGCAAAAATAGAATCGGAAAGTTGAAGACGAGAAGCAACTCTAGAAGCAAAAGAGGAAGCAGATTTGAAATGAGTAAAATAATGTAGGGTTGTGTCATCAGCATAGGAGTGAAGTAGTTAGAAGTGCAGTTGAGAAGATCGTTAATGAAAAGTAAGAATAAAGTTGGAGATAAAAGAGAACCCTGAGGAACACCACAGTTGACAGAAAAGGAGGAAGAGGTCACTCCATCTACAAGTGCCGAAAAGGAACGATCTGAGAGAAAACTAGACAAGAGTAAGCAAAGGGAAGGAGAAAATCCAAAGGAAGTGAGCTTGGAGAGCAGAGACGCATGCCATACCCTGTCGAAAACCTTGTCAAGCGCCACCACACAAGTGTCCCCGAAATCCCTAGGGGCAGAAGACCATAAATCAGTAAGATAGGAAAGTATGTCTCCAGTTGACCTCTAGCGTCGAAAGCCATACTGGTGATCTGAGAGAATGAGACTCCAAATGATCCAAGAAATAAGAGTTGATGAGAGTTTCAAAAATTTTAGACAGAACACAAGTGAGAGATATAGGTCGATAGTTAGAAGGGTCAGGGCTGAACAAATGCACGCTTCCAGCATAGAGGAAAAATATTAGTATTAAGGCATAGAGAGTAGAGCTGAACGAGGACAGGCGCTAATTCGGAAGCAAAATCCCTCAGAACACTAGGGGGAATGCCATTCGGGCCACTGGCCTTCCTGACGTTCATAGATTTCAGGATCCTGTGCACCCGATCAAGAGTAATTACAGGTAGAGACATGGGATACCTAAGAGGAGAAGGAGAAGGAGGAGGGATGCCAGAATTGAGCTGGGTGGAATTAGATGAAAAAAGGAGGCCGAAGAGATTAGCCTTTTCAGAGGGAGTATTAGCAACAGAACCATCAGAGCGAATAAGAGGAGGAAAGGCAGATTTACAGAAGTTAGTAGAGATATTTTTGACAAGAGGTCAGAAATTTTTATCAGTATTAGAACCACGGAGGTCAGCGCACTTCCTTTTAAAGAAAGTACGCATAGTCCGTCGAAGAACATCCCTGTAACGATTCCGAGCTGAATGAAAATTAGCAAGAGTGATAGGAGAAGGAGAATTTTTCCATTCACGATAAGAATTCTCTCTCTCCCGAAGGACAAAAGAACAGTTACCATCGAACCATGGATTTTGAGGATAAAAAGATTTAGTTGAAGATGGAATGAATTTGCCCATCAGATGAAGGATCACGGCCCCAACCTTTCCAGCAGAAACAGAAGCATTCCCAGAGACAAAGCAAGATTCACTCCAATGGTAGTTCGCAAAGAACCTAAGCATTGCCCCCCAATTATCCCGATTAAATTAGCCCAATTAGCCCCTAATATAAATTGCCTTCTTTACTCCTAAATATATATATATATATATATATATATATATATATATATATATATATATATATATATATATATATATATATATATATATATATATATATATATATATATATATATATATATATATATATATATATATATATATATATATATATATATATATATATATATATATATATATATATATATATATATATATATATATATATATATATATATATATATATATATATATATATATATATATATATATATATATATATATATATATATATATATATATATATATATATAATATATATATATATATATATATATATATATATATATATATATATATATATATATATATATATATATATATATATATATATATATATATATATATATATATATATATATATATATATATATATATATATATATATATATATATATATATATATATATATATATATATATATATATATATATATATATATATATATATATATATATATATATATATATATATATATATATATATATATATATATATATATATATATATATATATATCTCCTCCGGTGGGCAAAGGTCGGAGACCTACCCAATTCCAACAGAGTTGGGAAAAATCCTATCACGGCCGAAGGAGGCCGACATGTCCAAACGCACGGCGTTTGAAAGTATGTAAGTCAAAGGAAGTTGGGAAAACAGATAAAGGGAGTGAGATGAGATGAGGGAAAGAGACTGTGTACAAAAGCGTGTCTCACGTGCTCTTCTCAAAGGAGGGGGTGTGCGACGGGAGAATTCAAAAGAGTAGTGTCCGTTGAAATAGCGATAGTATAGAGAGAGTGACGCAATAATTCGACGTTGCAGAAAGAGATTTTAAAGAGTTAGTAAGAACAGGAGAATTGATGAGACGAAAAACCCTAGACTCCACCTTCTCAAGGAGAGCTGTATGAGTGGAACCACCCCAGATGTGTGAGCATACTATATAGAGGGCCGAACAACATCCCTACAAAGATCAAGCAACTAGGATGGTGTGAAGAAATTCTGAAGGCCCCTCAGAACACCCAACCTCTTAGAATCTTGTTTGGAAAGAGAAGTAATGTGATCTTTCCAAGAAAGATCACGAGAAAAAGAAACACCAAGGATATTAAGGAGAGATTAACGCTTGAGTTGTGTGTTTTCGAAGAAGATATCAAAGTTGTGTGGAAGATTGTATCGAGTAGAGAGATAGAGGAATTGAGTTTTTGAGGCATTGTAAATGACCACGTTTTCTCTGTCCCAATTTGAAATGCGAGATAGATCAGAGGTTAGTTGCTTCAAGGCCACCCTCCTTGTGTTTATTAACTGTTGTTGGAAAGGGCGCCTTTCAAAATGAAAAGAGTAATGAAGGGTGGAATTATCGGCATAAGAGTGGATAGGAGATGAAGTAATAGAAAGAAAGTCAAAAAAAAAAAAAAAAAAAAAAAAAAAAAAAAAAAAAAAAAAAAAAAAGGGACACCACTATTAATAGATTTAAAGGAAGAACGGGGACCGTCTGCAACAGCTGCTCTATAACGACCAGAAAATAAATTAGAAAGAAGATCACAGAGAGAAAGATAGATACCAAAAGAGGGAAGTTTGGAAATCAAAGCTTTGTGTCAGACTCTATTGAAGACTTTCGATATGTCCAGCGCACAGCAAAGGATTCACCGAAATGCCGAAGAGCGGAGGACCAAGAGTCAGAGAGAATGGAAGGAAGATCACCAGTAGATCGTTTCTTACGGAAGTTATACTGGCCATCATAGATAAGATTAGAAGAATTGAGATGTTTCCAAATCTTCCTGTTAATGATAGATTCGAAAACTTAAGAAAGAACGGAGGCGAAAGAAATAGAACGGTATTTAGAGGGTTGAGAAGGTCCCCCTTCTTCGGCACAGGCTGAATGAGCTCACATTTCCAGCAAGAAGGGAAGATTGAAGTAGAGAGACAAAGACAAAATAGTTTACCAAGGGAAGGTGCAAGCTCGGAAGCACAAGTTTTGAGAACCACACGAGGAACACCATCGGGACCATACACCATTTCGGTATTAAGCTTAGAGAGAGAGAGAGAGAGAGAGAGAGAGAGAGAGAGAGAGAGAGAGAGAGAGAGAGAGAGAGAGAGAGAGAGAGAGAGAGCAGAAATAACGTCTTTAGAAGAAATTTCAATTTAGGCATAAATGAGTTGGAGGGGGGTGGAGGAGGAGGTATAGCTCCAGAATCGTCTAAGATTGAATTAGAGGCAAAAGTTTGAGCGAAGAGTTCAGGTTTAGAAGAAGGTAAAACAGCAGTTGTGCTGGCGGAAGATACGAAAGAAGGGAAAGAGGAAGAAGCAAAGTAGGAGTTGATATTTTTTGCAAAATGCCAGAAAGAACGGGAAGAAGAGGAAGCAGAAAGATTATTGCCTTTTTTTTGGGAGAAAAGAGTTTTTGGTGTTGCGAAGGATAGATTTTGTACGATTCCGGGATGAGTATAAGTTGTATGAGTTTCTAGAGTTTGAAGTAATCCCTAAAGGCAGCATCCTTGAGGCGGATAGCATGAGAACAAGCAGAGTTACACCAAGGTTTGTTAGGTTTAGTAGAAGGGAAAGAAAATGGAATGTACGCAACATGCCAGAGAGAATCACCTAGATAATGCGTTCTGCACACTCCGAGAGACCCCTCCCACGGAAACAATAATCATTCCTCGGGATATCAAAAAAGGACTGGAATGCCACAAACGTTTCCTTTTAATAGTAGGAGGTCTCTCCTGCGGAAGACTTGAAGAGATAGAAGAGGATACAGAGATAAGAAGGTGATCGGAGGAACCCAGAGGAGGAAAGAGTTTAACGGTATAAGAAGGATTAGAAGTTAGAAAAAGGTCAAGGATGTTGGGTTCATCTCCAAGACGATCAGGGATGCGAGTAGGGAGCTGCACTAACTGCTCAAGGTCGTTTTGGATAGCGAAATGGAAGGCACGTTCACCAGCTGTATCATGAGAACTAGAAGAGAGCCATTGGTGTTGGTGAACATTAAAAGCACCTAATTTCAGCGATAAGAAATGAAGAGAGAGAATGTGCTCTATTTTGGAGTTTAAATAATCGAAGAATTTAGGATAGTCAGTAGAATTTGGGGATAAATAAACAGAACAAATGAATTTAGTCTTAGTCATAAGGTGGAAAATTCGGAAGACTCCAAATTAGAGACAAGAGAACAAGCGACATCGTAGCCCACATATGCACAACAACCACCTTTGGCTGAAAATTGAGGATAGAGACAGTAAGAGGAAACAAAATAGGGTTTGTTATCAGAAAGCTCAAACATCTGAGTTTCGGTCAAGAACAAGAGGTGAGGTCTAAAAGAAGAGAGGTGATGTTCAACAAAGTGAAAATTGGAGTGCAGACCGCGAATGTTGCATAAATTAATGAAAAAATAGACCGTGCATCAGGGCAAGCCAGCTGCAGATTCCTGGTGGCACCAAACCCATCTCTGGAGGCCACCAACTCCCAAGTGATGATGGGAAGGGGTGAATGAGGGGCTACTTTTGGAAGCTGCCCCCCGGGGCTTCTCCGAGGCTGCTGATGTTGACGCCAGTATTATTTTTTTTATTAAAAAGGGTGTGTATGTAAGTGTTTTATGTGTGTGAAGGAGAACCAACTCCGTGTAGGAAAATTGAGCGCGATAGGGAGCGAACCACTGGGCACCGGGATGAGATGGGAAGTAACCTAACATCCCATATGCCCAATGGGGGAGGTAATCTCATCCCCTCGGGAGTGCTACTTCACTCCCCCATAGCGCCTCCACACTACCTGATATATATATATATATATATATATATATATATATATATATATATATATATATATATATATATATATATATATATATATATATATATATATATATATATATATATATATATATATATATATATATATATATATATATATATATATATATATATATATATATATATATATATATATATATATATATATATATATATATATATATATATATATATATATATATATATATATATATATATATATATATATATATATATATATATATATATATATATATATATATATATATATATATATATATATATATATATATATATATATATATATATATATATATATATATATATATATATATATATATATATATATATATATATATATATATATATATATATATATAGACAAAATTGGTGCATCACATGAATTAATGACAAAATAACATCACAGTTTGGTTGTACTGCGTGTAACATTCTGTTGCATATTGTGGAAACATCTTTATCTTTCGAAGGTATTTCTTGCTTGATGTCTTACGAAAATTTGGGAAGAAATAAAAGAATAATGAAGAAAACCATAAAGACCGGAAAGTTAAGTTGTAAAATAACAAAACAAGCTGCGAAAAATAACGAAGCACCAAGCAATGAAACTGCTATATAATAGTGGTAGTGTTTCTTTTTTTTTTATTATTATTATTATTATTATTATTATTATTATTATTATTATTATTATTATTATTATTATTATTATTATTATTATTATTATTACAGCATTAATGAAACGATCCTGGTGATAGCCTTTTGCGAGATGTTGTCCAAGTGTCCAACATTATTATTATTATTATTATTATTATTATTATTATTATTATTATTATTATTATTATTATTATTATTATTATTATTATTATTATTATTTTATTATTATTATTATTATTTATTATTATTATTATTATTATTATTTATATTATTATTATTATTATTATTATTATTATTATATTATTATATTATTATTATTATTATTATTATTATTATTACAGTATTAATTGAAACGATCCTGGTGATAGCCTTTTGCGAGATGTTGTTCCAGTGTCCCACTACTCCATCAATGGTCCCCCCATCTTCCTGGGATTTGACGGAGAATGTTCTCGGGCTTGGACAAGCGTCTCCAGCATATCCCAAAACCACCTCTCCGATACTCTGCTTTTCTCAGTTACGAGCAGGAGCAAGATTCTAACCCTTTCAAGGTAGAATTGGACAGCCATTACAGTGTGTGTGGTGTGGCATTGTCATATAGTAATAAGGATGTCTCCAATGAAAGGAGTGAAATATGTTGTCCACATACCTTTCTGCCATTAGAGTCTCTATGTTCAATATCAGCAACTCTGTGTGGGCTTCCAAACTTATTCCAGCTCACACCATCACAGAGCTGCATCCTAAAGGAACCCTTGAGGAAATTTTACAAAGGACAAAGCTCTATCCTGGAAGTCTTCACACTTCCTGATGTCCATTTGGTATAAACAATGTGAAATGAGACTCTTTAGTGAAGAATGCATTATTTCAATATGCCTTTTTTCAATTTCCATGGGCTTGTGGAAACTGAAATCGGGGAACCTGATGCACTAAGGTTAGAAGAGAAGCGATGCAAACCTAGTCGTAATTCTAGTCTAATACATTCTTCTTTGAATTGTATGCATGTACGGAAATAATCATATACATGTCTAACTGTACAGAACAGGCTTCTTAGATGAACGTTTCTTTGGAATCGATTTTGCAGAACTATCAAATGGAAAATCTTGTCATCTTTCACAGAAGTAGCTCTCAGACGGCCCTGATCTTGTCTTCTACGGTTACTATCAATCACACTAAACAGGAGGAGTATTTGACACAGATTGAATAGTTGACTCGAAATTACTGAGCCACTTATCTATAGGAGAGACCTGTTTCGAATAGTGTGATTGCCATGATTTCAAGTTTCTCTTTTCTTATAATGTCTGTTCATTCTTCAAGGACTCTAGGAAAAGTGAAAACAATGACACTATAAATTACACACACTCATGTGAATACTGAATCCTTTGAAGCTCGATGTGCACTCTGACAAAGAACGTTCTGTAGTCTGTATTGCAATTTAAGTGGTATGCACTCAGATTGAACATGGTGCATATTGATTAAGTTTTTTCGTTATTCTATTGTTTAAACTTACCTATATTGTTCCTTCTGGATCAATATAAACGCAATGCAACCAATTCTTAATGGAATAGTTGCTACCTAATAATAAATTCCATATGATGAGTTAATTTTTATCAATATATATTATATATATATATATATATATATATATATATATATATATATATATATATATATATATATATATATATATATATATATATATATATATATATATATATATATATATATATATATATAATATATATATATATATATATATATATATATATATATATATATATATATATATATATATATATATATATATATATATATATATATATATATATATATATATATATATATATATATATATATATATATATATCAGAGAATGGCGGGCTACTCATTTGGGGTAGTAAGCGAGTGCAACTATGCGACTCGAGATAAAAGTAGTGCGAAAGCGCAACTGCGAGATCGACTTCAGCGACATATTGGTTAATTTTTATATAAATATATATATATATATATATATATATATATATATATATATATATATATATATATATATATATATATATATATATATATATATATATATATATATATATATATATATATATATATATATATATATATATATATATATATATATATATATATATATATATATATATATAATATATAATATATATATATATATATATATAATATATATATATATATATATATATATATATATATATATATATATATATATATATATATATATATATATATATATATATATATATATATATATATATATATATATATATATATATATATATATCACTCTTTTTACAGGATTAATGAATATAAATTATTATATTTAATGATAATAAAAATAAAGATCTCAAATTTACCAAATAAATTTCTTCTTATAATTTGTTTAACAAAGAATATTTGTTTTTAGAGATGAAATTCTCTTTGTCTTAAAATTTTATTGGAAATATTGCAGGAAAATGTCCTCAAAATTATGACCTTTTTCACAAAATGAATTGAAGGTGAGAATCATATATATATATATATATATATATATATATATATATATATATATATATATATATATATATATATATATATATATATATATATATATATATATATATATATATTATATATATATATATATATATATATATATATATATATATATATATATATATATATATATATATATATATATATATATATATATATATATATATATATATATATATATATATATATATATATATATATATATATATATATATATATATATATATATATATATATATATATATATATATATATATATATATATATATATATATATATATATATATATATATATATATATATATATATATATATATATATATATATATATATATATATATATATATATATATATATATATGATCGATGAGAGACATGTTTATAAGGTAATAAACGTTGTGATTGGAATAAGGCGCATAAAAACTTTGGTTGAAGATATTTCTTTTGGGTCACTGGATGGCGTAGTGGTTATGAATCAGGAGAAATTCGATTCTTGGAAGCACAATAGGCAGTTCGAACCCCCGGAGAGAACACCATTTCTATTACATAAATATTTATACCTTACATTTGTGATTATTATTCCTTAAGCTTCTCATATATATATATATATATATATATATATATATATATATATATATATATATATATATATATATATATATATATATATATATATATATATATATATATATATATATATATATTCTATTTCCTCCTACTGTCACTATCCTCAAGTTTTTTATGCAAAAGCAAAAGTTACGGAAATATTTGCAACGAAGTTATCTATTCCCGTATTTCTTATATATAGTCTTCTTAATTTTCTATTTTACTTCTTGGGCTCTCTTGCCAATGTACGATTAAATAAATTTGTTTAGTTTATTTATC
The DNA here is from genome assembly GCA_009176605.1 of Armadillidium nasatum. Taxonomy (NCBI): domain Eukaryota; kingdom Metazoa; phylum Arthropoda; class Malacostraca; order Isopoda; family Armadillidiidae; genus Armadillidium; species Armadillidium nasatum. The sequence continues at coordinate 44,768 of SEYY01004532.1, forward strand.
ACTTAATTCTTCTGGTCATCCAAAGCCTTTGATTATCTAAGCTCCAAAATAAAGCACAACCTTTCTTCATCTCTATTCAGAAATCATCATTTTGACTGATTTCATTGTTCATCACTGCCAATGACTTTCTTCTTTTTTCATGGTATAGTTGGTGAACTTGCGTACCATTTCCTATTCAAAGCAGTTTTGAGCAGTCGATGCAACTCCTTACCCGTATCTCTGGAAGTCTTGGAGATGAACCCAACGTAATTGAACTTTTCTTAACCTCTAGTCCTTCTCCTTACACAATTAAACTCTTTCTTCCTCTGGGTTCACCCAATCAACTTTACTCCGTATCCCGTTTCTTTGTGTCTTTCAAAGGAATTACTCCTGACCTTTGACGAGAGACTATTTTGCCACTTTGCATCTGCTAACTGGTCTGACTTATTGAATGAGCGCAAGGACCACTCAAGATTCTCCAGAGAGGGAGTCTCTTGGGTAACCCGATTTTTGTCGGAGGATGATTAAGTCGCGTGGGATCTCCAGATTGTGAGCATATTTTAAGTGACAACGCCATTCGTCGCAAACATCTTGAGAAGTGAGGACCTTTTCAACAAAGTTTTGGCTATCAGCGATGTACCAAAGTGCATCACCTTTATTAGAATGGCATATAGCTAAGCCTTAGCCTTGACCTAGACAGGGGTGGTGCCTGACGAAGCTGTTAACCCCTAACGCTGGGGGGGAGGTGGAGATATCAGGTTTATCAACTAAAATGGTTCTTTTCAGAATACCAAATGGTAAACTGAGACTGGTGGAAATACAGCTTTTCCTATATTTTCGAACATAGTTGTGATGGCATAGGTTAAGGCAAGGCGGAGAAGGCAAAAAAAAAAATAGTACTTTGATTTCTCATGGAATTAGTGATTACTGTTTCCGTGGAAAGGCTCCCTCGACGTGTGTAGATCGCATAACAGAGGTGAATCTCTCTGGCATGGGAGTGTACAGTTCATATTCTTTCCTTTCAACTATAACTAATAAACCTTGGTTTAACTCTACTTGTTCTTGTGCTATTTACAGCAGGAATTCTGCCTTTAGGAATTATCGTAGTCTTAGCCTTCGTAGTCTTCGAACTACAAACTCGTGCTTTCATCCTGGAATAGTGAAAAATTTACAGTATACTTCGAATTGCTAAATATTCTTTTCTCTGTAGAAACTGCAACAATCTATTTCATTGTTTCCTCTTCTTCACGTTCCTTCTGACAATTTGAAAAAAATGTCAACTCCGATTTTGCTTCTTCCTATTTTCCTCCTCTGCTTCTGACTGAAGTATTGTTGTCCTACCTACCTACTGCTAAAGCTGAACTCTTCATTCATACCTCTGTCTCTAAATTCACCTTAGACTATTCTTGAGAATTTCCTCTTTCTCCATTCCCATCCAACTCATCCTTGCCTAAAATTATTAATTATTTAAAAAATTAATTCTGCTATTTCTGTATATCACTAAAAAGATGTATGATCCTAATGATATTCCTCCCGTAGTTATCAAATTCTTGTACTTCTAACCTCGCACTTTGCTTTGGCAAACTGTTTCGTCTCTACCTATCCAATTCAAACTTTCTCTTCCGCTTGAAGCGTAGGCTTGTTCGATCTGCGCCGAAGAACGAAAATCCATCTCACTACTCCACCTATCATCATGTAGTTTTAATCTCAATTCCTTTCAAAGTTTTTTGATCCATTTTTTATAGGAAGATCTGGAAATGTCTTAAAACTTTTTACCTTATATCTCATATCGTCAGTATGATTTCTGTAAAGAATGCTCAACTGGTGCTCTTCTTTATCTTCTCTCTTACTCTTGAATATTTTTGCTGTAACACTAGGCATATCGACAGTTTTCGAGAAAGCCTGATTTCCAAACATATCTCTTTCAGTATATATCTTTGATTTCCTTTCCAGTCCATCTATAGCAGCTGTTGTACAGGGCCACCATTCATTCTTTAAATCTACAAATATTGGTGTTCCTCAAGATTTTATTCTATCACCAACTCTTTTTTTTTCCTACTCCTCATTTATATCTTCTATACTTTACATCGTCTCTCATTCATTCTATAACGAAAATTCTACCATTCAATACTCCTTCCAGTTTGAAGGATAACTCACTCAACAGGAAATAGTTCATGCTAGTGGGCATTCTTTGAATAAATAACCTCATATTTTTCTTTTTTTCTAGAAATCATGGTTGCTTACAATATCTCTAAAACCAGCCTCCTTCATCAATCCAATCGGCATAATCTTATGCATAACTGTAAAATCTTCGAAAACACGCATTTTTTCTTAATATTCTTGGTATTTCCTTTACTCGAGATCTTCCTTAGAAGGATCATTTCGTAAGATTACAAGAAAAAGGAATTGTCCAAAAAAGTGCTTTTGAGATAAATTAATTTAAAAATTTGAAAACATTATATGTGTAATGGATTTAAGAATTTGTGACGATTTCATTGCTAAAGACCTATAAGGGTTGGGACTTAGTTCGTTTTCCTTGAGTATAGAGCACGATTTGATGAACTTACTACCATTAATAACTCATTTTTGGCATTTTTGGACTTAATACCTTTTCCTTGTAAACCCACGATCTTATCACTTTTCTAAAAAAAAAAAATAAAAAAAAAAAATTAAATAAATTCTTCAATATATAAAAAGATATTTTCATCACCTCTGTTGTTTGATCTGTATAGGGGCGTTGTTATCTCTTGCATAGAATATGCATCACATATCTGGTATGATTCTAGGCACACTGCTCATCTCGATATGGTGGAGTCTAGGGCTTTTCGACTTGTCAACTATCTTACTCTCACTAACTCTCTCCAATCTCTTTCTAGCTCTCTAACTGCTGCATCACTCTCCTTAAGTTATTAAAATTAAAATGGATACTTTTCTTCTGAACTCTTTAGTAGTATACCTCCTCCTTTGATGAGATCTCGTGTGATTAATCTTCCTACAGTTACATCTTTCCTTTGTCCAATAAATCCTAGATTTTAACTGCAATGCTGAATGTTTGTTGTTGGATATTACTGGATTGATAAAGTCTGGAATACGCTCATTTTATCTATTTATCCAAGCTTCCTTTAACTTGAACACTTTCAAACGTCATTTACCGGGACATGTCAGCCTTTGATTTTACCCTACTTTCTCATTTCTATCTATCTATCTATCTATCTATCTATCTATTTATCTATCTATCTATCTATCTATCCATCTATCTATCTATATATCATAAATATATATATATATATATATATATATATATATATATATATATATATATATATAATATATATATATATATTATATATATATATATATATATATATATATATATATATATATATATATATATATATATATATATATATATATATATATATATATATATATATATATATATATATATATATATATATATATATATATATATATATATATATATATATATATATATATATATATATATATATATATATATATATATATATATATATATATATATATATATATATATATATATATATATATATATATATATATATATATGATGAATCGGATGTCATATTTTCCAATTTGCGGATGCGGATGCGGATGTTGAATTTTGGAGAAGTGTGGATGCGGATGCGGATGCGGATGTTGAATTTTTGAAAGTGCGGATGCGGATGCGGATGAATTTTCGAAAGTGCGATGCGGATGCGGATGCGGATTTTGAATTTTCGAAAAGTTCGGATGCGGATGCGGATGCGGATGTTAATTTTGATGAGGATGCGGATGCGGATGCGGATGTTAATTTAAATATATATATATATATATATAATATATATATATATATATATATATATATATATATATATATATATATATATATATATATATATTATATATATATATATATATATATATATATATATATATATATATATATATATATATATATATATATATATATATATTATATATATATATATATATATATATATATATATATATATATATATATATATATATATATATATATATATATATATATATATATATATATATATATATATATATATATATATATATATATATATATATATATATATATATATATATATATATATATTTCACTATCACCTTTCCCACTTTCGTGAGGTGGTGCCCGCCACAATTCCCTTACAAACATAACTATTCTTACCTTTCAACGCTTTCACCACTTCCCTCCATCTCTGTCTCCACAAATCTTCTACCCTCGTCTAAACTCAAATTCCTTCCATCAAAATCTCCTCTCACTCCATCCATCCATCTCCACTTCGGCCTTCCCCTCCCCCTACCCTTCCCCTATCTACGTACCTTGCCAACCATTCTGTTCTCTTTCATTCTTCACATATGTCCAAACCATTTTAGCACATCCTCCTCCTCTCTATCAATTACACCCTTCTTCCATTTACACATCTCCCTTATTCTTTCATTTCTAATCCTATCAATCCTTCTCAATTGATATATCGCTCTCAAATCTTTCATCTCAAAGACATTGAAACTTTTTCTCGACCGAGCACTTATTATCGTCTATGTTTCACACACATACAATACAGAAGGTGAACACATACATTCAAACATTCTTATCTTTATTTCTTTCGAAATTTTTCCTTTCTTCCATACTTTTCTTAGGCCCCCCAATACTTTCATTCCTTCTACCACTCTGTTCTTTATTCCTTTTTCCGTCCCACCCCTTACCTTCCACCCAACATTACTAGATATTTGAATTCATTCACCTCCTCAAGTTTCCATTCTCACACTTCTACAAACCAATTCCTCCCTCCACATTTCCTCATCCCCACCTCCAATCCTCATAACTTTATTCTTCGCTGGATTGAATTTCAATCTCGTGTTTGCACATTTCCCTTCAAACTCTCTCACAAGTATTCTCATCTTTTCTCCAGATTCTGCCACCAACACATGCCGCATCATCTGCAAAAAGTAAAACATTCACTTCACATTCAATATTTCTCAACGTAATACTCTTCCCTTCTCTCTCTATTTTTCTAAGTAAACCATTCATCAATAGATTAAATAACATGGAGATATTACAAACCCCTGTCTCAATCCCACTCCTATGCTAAACCAATCCGATAGTTCTCTCTTCACCCTCACTCTTGATCTACAATTCGCATATATATATATATATATATATATATATATATATATATATATATATATATATATATATATATATATATATAATATATATATATATATATATATATATATATATATTATATATATATATATATATATATATATATATATATATATATATATATATATATATATATATATATATATATATATATATATATATATATATATATATATATATATATATATATATATATATATATATATATATATATATATATATATATATATATATATATATATATATATATATATATATATATATATATATATATATATATATATATATATATTAGGGATGGAGTGAAGTATCGGTATCGGTATCGGTATCGGTAAGTATCGCATATTTTTCCGATACCGGTATCGGTATCGGTATCGGTATCGACCTTTTTATCGGTATCGGTATCGGCATTATCGTCGGTATCGGTATCGGTAGTATCGGCAATTTTTTCGGTATCCGGTACGGTATCGGTATCGGTATCGGTATCTGGTAATTTTTTACCGGTATCGGTATCGGTATCGGTATCGGTAAAAATTTTGGTATCGCTCCATCCCTAATATATATATATATATATATATATATATATATATTATATATATATATATATATATATATATATATATATATAGTGATGGATCGGATGTCATATTTTCTAATTTGCGGATGCGGATGCGGATGTCAAATTTTGGAGAAGTGCGGATGCGGATGCGGATGTTGAATTTCCGAAAGTGCGGATGCGGATGCGGATGTTGAATTTTTCGAAATGCGGATGCGGATGCGGATGCGGATGTTAATTTTTGTGCGGATGCGGATGCGGATGCCATCACTAATATATATATAATTTAAGCTAATGATTTATTTCTAGGAAATCTTATTCTAATGATGAAAATTAAGGCCAACACAAAGATGAACATATTTATTTGAACGTTTCGAATCACAGGGATTCATCTTCAGTTAAAATGAAATTAAAAACAAAAAAATTAATGTACAAAAAGTAAAATATTAAAAAATTTACAAAGGAACAAAAGTTTAATTAAAAACGCACCACAACTCATGAGAACATCCTAACGTCAGAACAGACTGGAAATCACAGAAATTAACAGGAAAAATTAAAAGTTTGGTTGGTTGGTGAAAAAAAAAACAAATAAATATATACACTTAATTATTAAAATAAAAATTAAAGATAAAATAATTAAAATTAGAAATTTACGAATAAAAACAATACTGATAATAAAAGATGAACAAAAACTAAACAATATTAATTATAAGGACGATAATAATAATAATAATAATAATAATAATAATAATAATAATAATAATAATAATAATAATAATAATAATAATAATAATAATAATAATAATAATAGATAATAATGAAAATAATAATGGCAACAAAAACAAAAATAATAAAAATAATAAGACTGACATCAATAATAATTACAAAAATAAAACCAAAAATAACAAATGGAATAGCAATGATAATAAGAAAAGCAACCATTATAAAATAGCAAATAATAAAATGATTATAAAAATGACAAAATCGCAAAAATAAAAATTAACATCCCAAAAAACAAGCCTAATAACAGCAATAATAAAAATAAAAGTGATCATGAAATAAAACTAGAAAATAAAAATACAACTAAACGTAAAAATGAAAAATATAAAAATGGAAATGGAAGTGGGAAGGAAAAATAAAGTAAAGATGAAGTTAAGAATGAAGGTGAAAAAAAATGAGAATTGAACCGAAAGTATAAATGTAAGTAAAAATAGATATGAAGGGTGAAAACGAAAGTTAAAAATGATAAAAATGGAAATGAAGATGAGAAAGAAAGCGAAAATGAAAATGAAAAGAGAGGGAAAATAAAAATGAACTGTTTTATTCGTACATTTCTAATTTTAATTATTTTATCTTTTAGTTTTTATTTTACTAATTATATGTATATGGGTGTACTTTTATATTTATTTGATTTTTTTTTCCACCAGCCAACCAAACTTTTAATTTTTCCTGTTAACTTCTGTGATTTCCAGTCTGTTCTGACGTTGGGATGTTCTCATGAATTGTGGTGTGTTTTTAATTAAACTTTTGTTCTTTTGTAAATTTTTTAATATTTTAATTTTTGTTCATTAATGTTTTATTTTTAATTTCATTTTAGCTGAAGATGAATCCCTGCGATTCGAAACGTTCAAATAAATATGTTCATCTTTGCGTTGGCTTTAATTTTTTATATATATATATATATATATATATATATATATATATATATATATATATATATATATATATATATATATATATATATATATATATATATATATATATATATATATATAATATATATATATATATATATATATATATATATATGCCTCAAAAACTCAATTCTCCATCTCTCTACTCGTCATAACTGTCTACACAACTATGATATCTTATTCGAAAACGCACAACTCAAACCTTCATCTGTTATTTTATTATTCTCGACGATTCTTTTTCTCGTGATCGTTCCTGGAAGGATCACATTACTTCTCTTTCTAAAGAAGTTTGTAAGAGGTTGGGTGTTCTGAGGTGCCTTCGTAAATTCTTCATGCCACCCCATTTGCTTGCTCTCTATAGGGGTGTTGTTCGCCCCTGTATGGAGTATGCTTCACATATCTGTGGTGGTTCCAATCATGCAGTTCTCCTTGAGAAGGTGGAACCTATGGCTTTTCGTCACGTCAACTTTTACCTCTCTAACTCTCTCCAATCTCTTTCTGCCCGTCGAATTGTTGCTTCGATCTCTCTCTATACTATCACTATTACAACGGACATTCCTCTTCTGAAATTTCACGACTCACACCTCCTCCATTAAGAAGGGCTCGTGCGAAACGACTTTCTACATAATCTCATCCTTTCTCTGTCCAACTCTTCGATCCCAGACTTAACCGATATGCTCAATCTTACATGCACTCTACTAGTCATTTCTGAAACACATTTCCATTATCTGTATTTTCAACTTCCTGTGACTTTTAAAAGCCGTGTATCGATATATTATATATATATATATATATATATATATATATATATATATATATATATATATATATATATATATATATATATATATATATATATATATATATATATATATATATATATTGAAGAGCAAAATTAACGTACCACTGGAATAAACGTCAATAGGAGGGTATTGAAGCATTCAAAACTGGTAGCAACATTGTTAATATACAGTACATGATTATACATAACGGGGATAATGTGGTACCCTACCGTGAGAACCCCCAACACCATGGGACCCCGTGTCATATAAGAAGGGTGCGGTGCAAACCTGCAGGATGTATTGCATGTCACCTCTCCCTGGCCGTCAGTTCCTTGTATGGCCTCCCTTTGCACGCATGACAGCTAAACACCATTGATGCATGCCGGAGGTAAGTTCCTGGATGGTTTCCTATGGCAGTTCCTCACATAGGCTTACAGTCGTTTGTTGCAGGTCCTTAAGGCTGTGTGGCTGGTGTTGTAGCCGTGGCAACCGCCTTTTCAGTGTGTCCCACAGATGCTCGATGGAATATAGATTGGGACTGTACGAGTGTCAGTCCAATGTTCGAATCATTATCGTGTTGAGGTAATCACCAACACATCTGGCTACGTGCTGTCTGGTGTTATCCTGCATGAGGACGTACCGATGTGCAATGGTACGACGTACGGTTCGAGTATGGCCATTATGTATCGTTGCCCTGTTAGGTATCCTGCATCGAAGATATGTAACTCCATCCGGGTATGGAAAGATATACCACCCCAAATCATAACTTACCCACCACTGAAAGGGAATATCTCTTGTATTGTGCATACTGCATAGTGCTCATGACGCCTCGGATAAACCCTGAAACGTCCGTTGGAGCCATGCAGATTGAATCGGCACTCGTCCGTAAATAGGATACTCGTCCAATCCTGATGCCGCCAATGCAGGTGTTGTTGTGCGAAAGCCATCCTTGCTCTTCAGTGCTCCCTGGTGAGCGGGGGCCCTCTTTCCGGACTCCGTTTGTGGTATCCATGTTCCGACAGGCGACGTCGAATGGTATTCGTGCTAACAATGGTCTGATGGACAGACTACAGCTCGGCACAATGGTCACATTGTGTGGCATGTAGATCGTGAGCTGTCATTAACCGTATATATCTGTCCTCTACGGTCTTTGTTGTGCGTGGCCTTCCTTGGCCAGACCGCTTGGTGTGAGCATGTGTCAACTCGTACCTGTGTAGGACAGTTCCGATGGTTGCATGGGAGATCTTGAACCTTCTGCCCAGTTTGCGTTGGACGTACCCTTCAGCTGCCAGTGTTGTTGTGATTGCCACACAGTCGTCGCGTGTCAATCTCCGTCATAACCTCTCTATATTACTTGCACAAACGTTAAAGTTGAATATTCTCGATACCCGGCTTACCTCTTCTACCACGTCACTCACCGAATTTGGCTAGTTTGCCCATTTACCGTATTTCGTCGACATCTCACCTATGCTCCACCCATCGATACTAAATTACATTATTTGGGTAGGTACAGGCACACACCTCTACACACAGGCACCCTCATTACCCTACAATGTGGTCTAAACCTCCCAAGTGATAAATTGTAGATGGCGCGTTAATTTTGCTCTTTAAAATATATATATATATATATATATATATATATATATATATATATATATATATATATATATATATATATATATATATATATATATATATATATATATATATATATATATATATATATATATATATATATATATATATATATATATATATATATATATATATATATATATATATATATATATATATATATATATATATATATATCATATATATATATTATACATCTTTCTCACCATCCTCTCCGGAAGACCTTGATGTCTGTTAGATATTCCCTCTGCAGAATGTCCTCCAAGCATCCTTGTCGATGTATGTTCTCTCATCTTCAACTTCTTCTATTGTTGCTCTCCTCGTACTGTCCATCCATCTTCTCCTCGGCCTCCCGACCGATCTTCGTCCTGCAGGCCTCCACTCCAATTTTCTTCTCGGTCTCTCTCCTCCTCCATCTTCTTGATATGTCCATACCATCTCAACAGATTTCGTTGCACTGCTCATTCATCCATTCGATCCCCAATTCCTATCTTTTCACTACTAAATTAAAATATCTCTAACTCTACACACACATACACACACACACATACACACACACACACACACATATATATATATATATATATATATATATATATATATATATATATATATATATATATATATATATATATTATATATATATATATATTATATTAATAAAACAAACAATATTATAGATAGAGAGTCAAAAGATCTTTAAATGGAGAAAGAAACGAGTTCACGAGAAACAAGGGTTCGAACCAACATCCGTGTTCGAGAATCGAGTCCATCATCTTGACCACTGCATCATCCTGGTAACCCTTAAAAAAAATCTTCCTAAAATTCAATTTTTATGTTTATTAGAGATGGATTAACATCTGAAATTCATCCTTATGTAAAAAATAACTTCTGGGGTTCGAACCAGCATCCCTTATCATGAGAATTGAGTCTATTACTTAACCACTAGACTATCCCAGTGACCTATGGACATCACCTTCAAGTTCATCTTTTAAAGTCTCATCTTAACAACTTCACAATGTCCTTCCACCAATCTTTTGCAACTTTTTAAATAAATTAAATTTTACTAAAAAACCCTCAAACTAATTTATGTAGAATCAAAAGATCAATAAATAAAATGGATTTGATGGTAACCCTTTTGGGTTACCAGGATGGTGTAGTGGCAAAAATGATGGACTCAAGTCTAAGACGTAGGAGGGGGGGGGGGTTTCGATTTTCCAGAGTGAATAAGTTTCTTTTTCTTCCATTTTAGATCTTTCGACTTTACACACACACAAACGCACACAAATATGCATACATACACCCGCACACAAACATTATATATATATATATATAATATATATATATATATATATATATATATATATATATATATATATATATATATATATATATATATATATATATATATATATATATATATATATATATATATGGGTGCTACCAATTTTATAAGAAGAAATAAAAGCCATGAAAATTGCATCTTACCATTATTAAATCAAATAACGATATAGACAAAGGGGACAGTGACCCCTTCCCTATTATATAAAACTTTATGACCTTTCTAAGGTCAGTTCAACCCCGTAAACCCATCTCACTTTACCCCCATCCGACCTGACCTCTCATCCTAAATTTTGGTTGGGCGCAATTTTTCAAAAGGAAAAAATACTTTGGTGTAATTTCTTCATCTTCAGTTCCCAATTAGTTCCACACGGAAAAAAAATCTCTTTTCTTCCAAGCTTTTATATATTTTTATTATTCTTTTTATATTTATCTTCGGGGCTAGTTTTGCACACACTACACACACACACACACACACACACACACACACACACACACACACACACACATATATATATATATATATATATATATATATATATATATATATATATATATATAGTATATATATATATATATATATATATATATATATATATATATATATATATATATATATATATATATATATATAGCATATACATTCCACCTATTTACGACTAAATTTTTCCACACCCTTTATTTTCCACCTAACTTTATTGATTATCCTAAAATCCTCGACTTTCCAGACTCAGAATTGGGACACATTATATCCTCTATTTTTCTGGATTCTCCATTTTGTTTCGTTTAGCACTAATGAAGAAATAAATAAATTCATCTTAATACAAAAAGGATCCTGATTCCTAGCGACATAACCTAACCTAGCCTAACAGCTACCTCTTCGAATGCTAGACAATTTATTCATTTTTAATCCTTGTACTGTTACTATGTTATTATATTTTGTATTTTGAATTTCCCCGAGAAGATATTTGTGACATTTCTGCTCTGTTAACCGGTTGTATTTCTTTGATCTCATTACTTTCTGAGTGGGAAGAATCAATTTATCGAAGCATGAAGGAAGTATAGTTGAAATAAATTTTGATTAGAAACCCCCATTCCACTTTCATGGTCTTTAAATAAAATTTAATTTGACTGCTACAAAGCTAATTGCAAAAAGGATTCCGCCTTTGATGATTGAAGTTGATATCAAAATCCCGAAACTCAATTTATATTTAAATCAGGAATTCAAAATGTACTTCTTCTTCTTCACTTCTAACTCTCCGTAAACAATGCAAAAATGCAATAAATTCTGCTTCTTTTGGTACTTCCCCAGAAATACTTTAAAGCTCCAATTTTGTTCCTTTTTCTCTTCATTTCTTTTGTTCTTAGGATAAATCAAAACCCATTTTACTTCCTGCTATATTTTATTTCTAATTTCAATTTAGATTATTTTTCTTCTCTTACTACTCCTCTACAAGTTATTATTAATATATGATATGATTTTTCTCTCTGAACTAAAGGTCTAAGAAATCAAAGGTTTTTCACGGAATCATAAATTTGCTTTCTGTCTCGCTAAATTAACTATCTATCTTATTGCATTCACCCTTTTTACTGAAAGATTGCAATAATTGTTTTAAAAAATGGAAACTCATCCTCACTATCCTGCCATTGTTCTTACTAAAGACTTTAAATATATCCCTAACTAAATGATTTTGGAAGTATTCGTATTCTATCATATTTTCTTTGATCACCTGTGTGACTTCATTAATAAAAATTTATCGGAGGATTTTGTTGCTTGATTATCTTTATTAATTTTATTCATATTAAGTAAAACTTTTGTTACTGCTCTACATAAACTAATAACTTTGGATAGAGTCCACCTCTAGTCTTTTACTTGCAAATATTCTTTATTTGGTTTTAATTAATAGCGAAGTATTAAATCTATTAGTGTTTTTGCTCATTATGTTCACTCCTTTTAAAAGGAGATGGCTTAGAGTAATGAAAAATCAATAAATTTATATATTTATTAACATAATTAGGTAAATATATAAATATGGAACTAACAGAATAATAAACCATTTTTTTATTTCAAGAATGAATAATGAAATGTTTCATTATTTCTCTTTAAAATGTAACTGATAGAAATATGTCTGAAAAGATCTTGTTAAAGTAACATTATTATTAATTTTCATGAAAAGTAGGAACTGTTCAGAGGAAGTTAAAAATATCATGTAAAATATAAATATTTCTTTTTTTTCAGAATGGTCAAGGAGTGTCCCTCCTCTGACAGAAAAACCTTCACTGTCGGTGTCGTTTCAACTCCTGCCCCTCAGCATCTTTCGTCAACTACTTCTTCAATTTCTAATAAATTGTCTGTGACATTTACAACAACTCCTCTCAAAGAGATAGAGTACACCTTATCTCAGATCCTGGCCATAGTATGAATTCACTGCCTCAGGCTCCTGTGCCGCATACAGATCCTGCTGGTTCTCTTATCTCACTCACCTCTTTAGATCCATACATGGCTACTCCGTCCTATGAAGTTAAAAATACCCGATATGAATCCGTGTACCCAAGATACTCTACAGGATATAACTGGAGAGGCAATATTACGAATCCTGCTAGTTTCTCTACAAAGTATCAAGTGCCTCAGACAGCAGTCACTTCTTCGTCCAGCATATTTACTATATCGTCGCCAACGAAACAAACTTATTCTTACGGAAATAATATTTTTTCACCGAATTCTCCCTACAGCGAATATCTAAAGACAAAAACTTCCTTTAATCAAAACCAGTCACCAAAGCCAAATTTAAAAGTTCAATTTAATAACCCTGCGCAAGGCTATGACAATTTACGCTTTGAAGCTGAAGAAGGGAAAAGAGGGTCGAGAGGCAACTTAGGCACTCGCAATTCCTTTCTTCAAGTGCCAAAATGTGATGAAGATATTTGGGATACATCAGGACGAGGTTATATATATATATATATATATATATATATATATATATATATATATATATATATATATATATATATATATATATATATATATATATATATATATAATATATATATATATATATATATATATATATATATATATATATATATATATATATATATATATATATATATATATATATATATATATATATATATATATATATATATATATATATATATATATATATATATATATATATATATATATATATATATATATATATATATATATATATATATATATATATATATATATATATATATATATATATATATATATATATATATATATATATATATATATATATATATATATATATATATATATATATATATATATATATATATATATATATATATATATATATATATATATATATATATATATATATATATATATATATATATATATATATATATATATATATATATATATATATATATATATATATATATATATATATATATATATATATATATATATATATATATATATATATATATATATATATATATATATATATATATATATATATATATATATATATATATATATATATCGTATTTATTAATCTAGTGTTAATTTATTGGAAATTTGAGATAATGATTAAATGGTTTTTTTTAAAGATTTGTGGCAGAATTCATAGAATATGTTCATATTTGATATTATTATTTTAATTTTCATCCGTTTATATCAAATAAAGAAAATGCGATATTGGGAGAGCTCTAAAATGGCGATTTTGAATGCTTTCAGGGTCTCTTTCCCTTTTATATGTTCACTACTTAATCACGAATACTTTGTCGAAATGTTTTGAAATTTGAACTGTACAAAGATGGGCCTATTGGCTAAAATCTCCACCTATTCATTTTTGATATCTTCCTCCAATACCTAAAATTATCAATACCCAAAAGCGAGTCAAGAAAATGCAAAAATTAAAAATGGAAACAATTTTTTAATTAATCACCATTTCAATTTAAAATTTTTAGAGGTTTTATTCAGTTGGGAAACTTACATCTCCTTTACTTAGATAATTTATTTTTTTAGCAAACAATTTTCTTATTAGTTTTTCTCTCCTGCAAAGGGTTGTGCATTCTAATAATCAACCTTATTATTACTTTTCCTTTACGACCTTCCACCTTCTCTTCTAACTCTATTCATTAATGCTTATTTGATTCAACATTAAATCCTTCTGTACATTAAAAATCTCAAACCTCTCTTGAACTTACAACTTCTTCTTTAATTTAATTTTCTTGTTGATCCGGATAGAATTTACCAACTGGGTCGTCTCAGCCTTGTGAATTTCACACCTTTAAAACTCAACTTCATTTCTTGCTCTCGGAAAAGCCTCACGACTTTTTTTTATCTCTTTCAATTTTCTATCTTTCGTGTAGGCAATAAAAATAACCTTGGTTTTAATATAAATTTAAAATCGGTTTTTGGTTATTTAAGCCTCAATCACAATGGTTTCCAATGCGACGTCAATATACTGGAAGTTCTGTTCAAGCTGCAAAGTACTGTTCTTTCTCCTCCCTATATGAAAGTGTCTCATCTGCTCTTTGTATGGAGTATTATAGCTCTATTTTTGAAGAGATTCCAGTTTAACCTATTAGTGCTAAAATACCTAAAACTGTTATTTATTATTTAACTCTCTTAACTACATATTTTGCGACAAGACGTTGTCATTCTATCTTCTCTTTATGTGCACTATAGCTACAGGTTTACAAAGGTACTGATCTGTTTTGTATAATGTACGAGTATTATTATTTTCTTACTACCCAATTCAGTTCTATGAAATTGTCTTCCATCTGCTCTATTTCTTTCTGAATTAATCCTTCGTCTGTTTAAAGTTTGCGCCTACTTGAGATATTTACATCGGATATGAGCTCGTGTGTGTTTCTTTTTTATTTCTTTTAAGCAACTCCTTTAAACAGGGTTTTGCCATTGATTTCTTTTTAAATAAAAATTTTGAATTTCACGATCAGTGTCCTATTCGAACTGGGGAACTTTTCTAGTAAGTTTCTCTTTTGTATGAAGGATCGGAACAGTTCTTTCAATTACGTAAGTCAATCACCCTATTATTAAATATATTTAAAAAAATTATAAATACAGATTGTGGAAAAGACCAGAGGGTTAAAATAAATTTAACAAATTCGGCAATAAGTTAATTAAAGGCCAATATGTCTCTATTATGCTTCAAGTGAGTAAGTCAATGAAGGAGGGAAATACCGAAGTGTTTCGGATTTCATTAATAGATTACCAGAAAATATTAACGGAAAGCCTTAGTCTGAAATTAAGGAGATGGATAGCAAAAAGATCAGAATGTGTTAAAAGACTTATCATACGAGCCATCCTCTAAGAAAAAGTTATGCGACTTAAAAGTTTAGAAGAAGGGTATACTGTAATAACGAGAGAGAGAGAGAGAGAGAGAGAGAGAGAGAGAGAGAGAGAGAGAGAGAGAGAGAGAGAGAGAGAGAGAGAGAGAGAGAGAGAGAGTAAAGAGATAATAAGAGAGATAAATAAGGCAAAAATCATTTTAAGACAAGTAATGTGCTTGAAATATCCCAGATATAAAACAAATATCCCCTGCAGAGATGAGGGGAACCCAAATACAAAACAATAACATAGGGTGATGTGGAGAGGTTTTCAAAGCTAATTATAGAAACTTTCTTAGCGAGTAAAAGTGTGGCTTTTCCTAAAAAGATCATAAAGGAAAAGAAATCTTAGAATATTAAGGACAGAAGAAAGCCTGATATTTGCATTTCTAAGAATTTGGCCTATTATTGTTGTTGAGTGCAAGAACACACCGAGTAAATATATTTTAATTAAGGTACTGAAAAACACATTGTTTCCTCTGTCATAATCGAAAAATATGAGAAGTTAGATCCCCAAAGAACTCCTACTCTAACTGTTCTTCTCAATTAATGAAGGGTGGATTCATCGTTCTAAGAATGTAGGGTGATAAAGGAATAGATGGAAGGTCATTATTTAAAAGAAGAAAGAGAGTGACAGACAGAACAAAAACTAGAAGAACAAAGATACTAATAAATTTAAAAGATCAATGGTAGTCATCTTCAACTTCAACCAAGAATTAAATCAGAGATAAAGCATAAAGAGGAGGATAGACAAATGGAAAAGATGAATTTAAAAAAAAAAAACTTTGCAAAAGATTAAATTGAAAACTGCTCATATATCCTGTACAACAGCAAAATATTAACCGGAATTTGTACTTTTTTGTTCGAAAGAATCAAATAGAAGGGATATAGAGCCAGTCATGCACTCCTTATATAAACCATAATGATACGAGATAAGATTCAGACTACTTAAATATTTTCAAATCTTTCTATTTAGAACATATTCCAAAATTTTAGAAGCCATATAAAGATAGAGTGCTGAGAGAAGCTCCTCTATTTCAGCACAAGGTGAATGGGTTCAGTAGGGAGAAAAGGAAAATATTTTTAAAAAATGAAGACGAAAAATAATAGAGACTCTGAAACAAATGTTCTCATGATTATGGATTTTATTAGAATGAAGTGAAGAAAGGGCAGATACCATGTAAGAGTAGTCAAATGTTAGCCATTAGAAAAAAGTTAAGCACGAGAATATCACTTGAAACTGAAACTGAAAGAGAACGAAAAACTAATCACTTTACCAGATATTATCATATTATCCAGAACATTATTTCTGTACTTAACTGCCACAACGAACTTGGATGGATCTGTTTAACATTAAGCGTTCATTGAAAAGTAGAAATTTTTAATCAAAATCGAGAGAATAAAATTTTTATATCATATTCCTTTATGTAATAAATTATGATAACTTAGAATAAAAAAATCAATCTAAGAAAAACTCATCAATTAATTTAGAAATATTTACTTTAGAAATAGGATCTGCTAGTTAAGGAATGTGTGCGTAACTCGGAAATTTGATGAGATTTCAACAGTTTTAGAAAATTAAAAATGTTAGCATTATTTTTTTCATTTAATCAGGAAGGCGCGGATGGCTGGCAGCAAAACAAAGAGTGTTGGAAAAGAGAAGAGCTGGCATTTGGGAGAGTGAATTTGTCAAACCGTCAATGGATTCTGCAGCTGGAATGAAAAAGGTAAGCCACACTCAATTTTCGAAGGTCATAAACTATATTTAAAGAATTCTTAACACGAAAATATGTGCCATATTCATTTAGGCAACTTAAAGAATAAACAAGTTTATACCTAAATGTTTCAATATATATATATATATATATATATATATATATATATATATATATATATATATATATATATATATATATATATATATATATATATATATATATATATATATATATATATATATATATATATAATGTTATTTATAATTACCAAAATTACTAATCTAGTTTTATCTTTCTTAATCCCTTGTGAGTGAAAATACATTCGACTATTAAAGTTTATTTTATTTTAGTAGAACAAAATTTATTAATAGATGTTAATTAAGACACAATGAATGGTTGAGCTTTCGTGCTCTTAACTGAGTCACTTCTTCAGAACTAACTGTGAATGATGGCATCAACTTCAGGTCCATTTGCATCATGTTGCTATGTGGAATCTGGCAACTATGCGATTTCTTTAAATTCTAATGAGGATAATTGTTTGAAAAATTGTTCATTGTATCGTCGATGTTATGCTCTCCAGGTGTAAGGTTTATGTTAGGTGTTTTTTATTAAAAAGATTCTATGAATTTACGAGTGTTTGTATTTTGGGTGTGTTTTATCAATTCAGCCTTGTTTAGGTTTAGATGGTTATGGTTGAAATTACGTCTGTGATTTGTGAGGGATGAGTTTTGGTTGTCGTATCGTAAATCTAGTGAATGTTGGTAAATTCTTCTTTTGAAATCGTTTGTTTCCTCCTATATAATTTAAGTTACATTGGTCACAGGGAATTTTGTATATTCCGATGTTATCTTCTATTGTATTTATATTTGGTTTTAATACTACTTTTAAATTTATGGTGTTCGATTTGACTGTACGTATTGTGGTGGGTAAACTATTTTTGATGATTAAGGTTTGGATTGATAGGACATTAGATTCTTCTTTTTGTGTGTTGTAATTTTTCATAGCTTAGGTGGAGATTTTCTGAGTTTCGATTTTTATCGATATTTTTTTTGTCGATTTTAATCGATATTGCCTATAACTTTTTTTATAACAGTTTCGTTTCATAGTCGTGCCAACGTTTTTTAGATTAGGCCTCTTTACGGCAACTCAGTTCAGGTTATGATAAGTCAATTAGTTTATTCTAGAAAGTAATAAAATAATTGGTTGTATTAGTAATAGTATTTTGGCAACTCTCTTGTTTACGATAGGCTTCTCCGATATTTTCGATTTCGATATTTTTTAACAATCGAACTCAGAAACAATCTCCACC
>SEYY01004533.1:0-2500 GCA_009176605.1 Armadillidium nasatum
TCCCGTCCAATTGTTACATCACTTTTTTTATACTATCGCTATTACAACGGACATTGCTCTTCTGAATTCTCATGTCGCATACCTCCTCCATTGAGAAGTGCTTGTGCGACTTTCTACACAGTCTCATCCTTTTCCTGTCCAACTCTCCAACCTCAGACTTAACCGCAATGCTCACTCTTAAATGTACTCTACTGGTAAAGTCTGGAACACACTCCCTTTATCTATTTTTCCAACTTCCTTTGACTTGCACACTTTTAAACGCCGTGTATCGGGTCACGTTGACCATTAGCGACCAGATTCCGAATGTTCCCCAACTCTGGTGGAATTTAGTAGGCCTCCTGCCTTTGCCCACCAGAGGAGACATAAAATACATATATATATATATATATATATATATATATATATATATATATATATATATATATATATATATATATATATATATATATATATATATATATATATATATATATATATATATATATATATATATATAGTTAATTAGTTAAGGAAAGTTTATTTTTACTAAAAAATTAAACTGCACCTTTAAAATTACTTTACCTCCTAGTATCGAGAATGAAAACATTAGGAATTCCGGGTTAGGAGCAAAAGCCGAGAGGAACATTGATAAAGAATTTATAATTCCTCCAAAAATGGCAATTTTTCTCCACCCAAATTCGTTGCAAAGAGGTCCGACGAAAATTGTAGCGACGTTCCGAACCAATGAATAAAAGTTGAATATCCAAGAAATTTTGGTTGACGACACCGAATGAGACATGAGAATTGGAGAGAAGAGGATGCTAAAAACAATTCCAGGAAATTGTGATAAAATCTGTAGTAAATTTTATTTAAGCAATTATGCATAAAAAATAAAAGAACAAGAATAATGCAAAAAGAGAACATAATTTACATACCAATCCAAAGAAGCTTCCAAACACAACCATCCATCCCCATCCCCCATCAGGAGGGACTTTTTTGACATTTTTTTCAACTGTTATTTTGTGATATTGAGAGGTTTTCTTTTTTAGGGAAGAATCTTCAAATGTGTCTAGTTGTGGTTTGATCTTATTCATTGTTCAAATGTAATTATAGTTTATTTTACAGCTTACAGAATATGTTCAATTTTAACAGAGTTTTTTGAATTTGTTTGTCACTTCGAAACCGAATTTCATATGATACATAAAACCAGACAGAAATATGCTTTCATATTTAAATTTATTAAGGTTCATGGTAAACTTTCAAAAGTTTTAAAATATGTATGCCATTTTGTAGCCAAATTGGTAGTTAAATCAATCTGAAAATGAATTTAGTGGCTAAAATCTCTTGTTTAATAGTTCATACTGCTGACTCTCTGAATTATTATTATTATTATTATTATTATTATTATTATTATTATTATTATTATTATTATTATTATTATTATTATTATTATTATTATTATTTATTTTATTTTATTATTATTATTATTATTATTATTATTATTATTATATTATTATTATTATTATTATTATTATTATTATTATTATTATTATTATTATTATTATTATTATTATTATTATTATTATTATTATTATTATTATTATTATTTTATATTATTATTATTATTATTATTATTATATATTATATTATTATTATTATTTTTATTATTATTATTATGAAAAGATATAACGTTTATGTGAATATTTATAAATTTTATTGGATAAATATACATTAAATTCAGAGAGGCAATAAAGAATTTAATTTCATGTATATCACAAAAATATAGATCATAAAAATTTTACTTTTTATGTAAAAATACTTTCATTTTCATCTTTTGAGCCAAAATGTCTTTTAAATAAAGAATTGTACTTGTGTTTGATATTTCTCTTTAGAGTAAGAACCTCTTTATTAAATTGAAGACATGAAAAAAAAGAGTTTACTACTTCAAAAATTACTCAGATATGTATATTTAGGATATAAGAGCCTAAATCAACTTCTTAGTTTCTCCAGAACTGGCAACTATCCTAGGAAACAAATTCATTGAAAGTAGTCATGTGTATCGAACTCTTTTCTTTATATAATGGGGTCTTAAAAGACAAACAGATTTATTCATGAATTAAAAATAACTCTACTCAATTAACAACTTCAAATTACTCTTGTTATGTATATTTCTTACAATCTTTCGTAATATTTTCAGTCTCCTAATATATCTTTCTTTAGCTTTCTTTAATATAAGAGCAAAACAAATGAGAAACAAGCCAACAAGTATTTCAGTCAAGAAGGAAATATTTACCGAAACACTTCTTACTTTCTCACCATGCGCAGAGATTTTAGCAGCTCTGTCATTTACAAAGCTTCTCCAGACTTCTCTGTATCCCTGGAGTTCCAGCCGTTTGACCTCTTCCATTGTACATTCTCTCTTGACCATAACACTTCCAATGTGTGTTTTCATCTTGTTCATAGTTTCTCCACTGGTATTTTACCTTCCGGCAGACAGATGCATAGCCTGACAGGATATCTT